>CAUYSK010043746.1:0-32844 GCA_963575035.1 Avahi laniger | reverse complement strand
CTTGCTTTCGACTTATTTGTTTTTCCCACTCATACTTGAGCACAGGCAAATAAAGACTGAAAGACAATCCAGGTGGATAAAAATTGGGTCTCCCAGCCGGGCGCGGTGGCTCACGCCTGTAATCCTAGCTCTCTGGGAGGCTGAGGCGGGCGCATTGTTTGAGCTCAGGAGTTCCAAACCAGCCTGAGCAAGAGCGAGATCCCGTCTCTACTAAAATTAGAAAGAAATTAATTGGACAACTAAAAATACATATAGAAAAAATTAGCCGGGCATGGTAGTCCATGCCTGTAGTCCCAGCTACTCGGGAGGCTGAGGCAGGAGGATCGCTTGAGCCCAGGAGTTTGAGGTTGCTGTGAGGGAGAATGATGGCACGGCACTATAGCCTGGGCAACACAGTCAGACTCTGTCTCAAAAAAAAAAAAAAAAAAAAAAAAAAAAATTTGGGTCGCTCCTTGCTATGGCTTGTTCTGGTAGTACCCCAACAGGTTCTGGGCCAGAGCGGACATTTCCCATGTAGGAGATATGTGTCCCAGACCCTCACAATTAATAGTAGCTGTATTTTTATAAAAATAGTTTAATAAGTAGTGGGATGGATTATAGATGATCAGGTCTCTGTATCTCAAACAGCATGCATACTTTAAATGAGTAAAGCGTATTAGTCTTTTCTAATAAGAGACTCATACAGAACAATTTTACACTCAAAAATAACTGTTTTGTGTTTTTTTTTTTGGTGGTGGTAGGGTGAGGTAGAAAAGATTAATAAAGACTTCAGGCCTGTATTCTCAAAAAGAAAAGTCAAAAGCTAGAAATTCAGCATGAAGGAATAAAGGCAGAACAGTGACACAAAAAGAATGTTTTTTGTTTTTTTGCCTGCGACTCATTTCTAGGCATTCTTATAACTTGAAAGCAAAACAACTTTTGCCAGTTATAAACTTTCACCTATTTTCCAATTTTCATCTTGCTGATAACCTTTCAAGTCCAGGGCTGAATACTGGGAGGTTTGTAAGACACAGTTCTTAGTGAAATATTTTTTAATGTTTTGATAAGCTTCTTTGGCCAGGAGCCGTGGATCAAGATATATGCAGAATCACAGAATGCCATGTTGTAAGTACGTAAGCAGTGTACTCATGAAGTCCAAAAGAGGACAAAAAAGTCCATTTCTACTTAGAATAAATCCTGCTTTCTAAGTCAGCTTTATCCTAAACAGCCTCATTCTGCTAACCCCATGTGGCTTTCCTGATTGCTTAGAAGCAGGGGGAGATGAAGCATGACATACCATTCTTCCCTCCCCACACATGGAAATGCACATTCCCTCTAGTCCCACATGAGCTAGCCTGCTTCTTGCTTCATTAACCTCTGAAACTACAGCACCTTCAGGGGTTGCCTCTTCAAGTATTCAGTGCGTTCTTCCCGAGGACACGTATGTTCCTGCTCTAGCTCTAAGAAGCGTAACCGCTCCAAGCACTGCAGCATGTTGGTAAGATGAATTCCCAGGGTCGCATATTATTAACTCTGTGGAATCATTTCCTCAGCCAATGATAAAACAACTCCTGTAATTCTTTCCTGCCACTAAGAAAGTTTTTCCTAAACTGACCCTAAGGTTTTCATAGCATGTGCCAGGGAAATTAATTTGTGCTAACCTAAGGCCACGATTGAGGCTTCAAAGGAAGTCCGTTTCTCTCTCCCCACCACAGATGGGTCAGAAATCCATACAAGACAATTAATCTAATGAAGTGTTGCCTTATTTACTGATCTGAATTCCCAGGATTCTGGTGAAAGCTGTGTATGTATATATGAAATACTAAGACATATTTAAAACTCTTCTTCCAGCCCTCATAATCATGGTGTAATTATTCCCATTTTCAGGTTTAGCACATGCTATTGAGAAGAAACTCTACAAACAAATATGAGTTTGGAGTTGGAAAGGGTTGGAAAGGCAGGTGTTTTCAGGCAAACAGTAAAAATAAAAGCTTTCTCCTACTCCCTCCTTGCCGCCACACGTTTACAGCTATTATAGTTTTCCTCAGCTACATTTATTGTTTTTTAGGAAAACAGCAGCACCAAGCATGGTGGTTTAGATTTCTGGCTCCTATGAAAACAATACTGAAGAAGTACAGTTGAGGCACGCACATGTGACAGAGTGGGGTTGTTTCTGAAAGTAGATGGCATCAGAGATTTTGGGAGCTTTGAGTGATAACAAATGAAGAATTTTTATGTCAATAAATGCAATTATAGGCCAAGATAGCTCACTTTTATTGGAAAAAGATTTGACATACCTCTCTCAGAAATCTAACTTCTTCCTATTAAGCCTCTTGGTATACACCAATCAGACTAAGAGAATAAAACCAACTGTGCAACCACGAAGACTGAAGGCTACCTTTTATGGAAGCCCTTGGCTTTAGATGCTTCCTAGAAAAAGCGCATTTCCCTGCATCAACTTAAGCTTCCAAAACCAAGAATATTTTGGAATAACAGGATACATACAAAATCCAAATATTTTCTGGATAGTTGATATAAACTAAACAAAGCCAATAGTGGTAAGAGAATTAAATTCATATAGCACAGGACCAGCGTAAAGAAACCCTGGCATGCAGGACTCAATAGTTCATTTCTATTCATCTTTCTTTGTATCCCCTGTCAGATTCTGTCTTTGATAAACTTAATAAAGGATGCAAACTGATGACAATAAAAGGTAGAAAAATATTTTCCAAGAAAGACTGAAAAGGCTCCTTCTTTAGAACTGTGAACCAGTAGACTTGCTAGGATGAGTGGAGAAACAAGATAAAAACAGAGAAAGGTAAGAAATGTCAACCTCTTAGAGCTCCCTGGCTAAGTGAAAACTGTCCCTTGGAGCAAAAGGAAACAAGCCAGCAAGACAAATTCATTCTTTGCTCTGATCACAGAATCTGGCTATATCTTTTTCTGCCTCTCTCCCTTCACATACTTCTTTGTGGATGTGAGAAAAGATCTTTTGTCTGGCTCTGATCAACATGGACAAGAAAGAACTGGAAGATGTAAGCAAAGTAAACAACTCCAGTGTGCCAATGGGAGCCTTTGCAGTGATGCTTGTCAGCAATTGCAGGAGTACTCTGCTTTGATAAACAGGGTATTAAGAAAGATCCAGACAGCTGCTCAAAATAGAAACTGCAAGAGAAACTACCCCTGCTCTGCAAATAAGAGTACAACTGCTTAATGGTGAACAGTTCCTTTTCAGACAGAAAATGATTGTGAACTACAGTCCAGGCAAGGCTGCTTAGGAAAACAAGAAAACACCAGACTGAGAAGTTTCTTGATGCTGGAGTGTTACGTTTCCTTTTGTTATTTAGAGACTGTACTGAGGTGATAAGGCCAGATCGAATCTCCCCCTGCTTAATATGGCCCTCTCCTATGAAAACCCTCAAAAACTTTAATGCTGGTGACAAATGGCGCTCTCTCCTTGACCCTGCTGCTGGGTGATAATCTACCTGACAGATGGCTTATTCTCATCATAGTTTAGAGCCCGTGACTAAATGAGAGGAAGAAGCTGTCCACCATACAACTATTCTCAAGTCAACAATTCAAGGTAAGAAAGTGCTGTCTTGGGAAGGAGAGAACCATGGATGACCTCTGTTTGAATATTAAAATTTATATGTTTCTTAAAGTCCAAATAGTTTAAAACAGTTCTGCTTAAGAAATGAGTCCCTTGAAAATTGGTTTATTTCTTCTAGTACCATCTATTTTGTCTCTTCCCTCCTGTGTCACTTACTCGTGGACTGGCCACACACAAAAAAGATGGCAGCTCAGTGAGCAGACAGCAACGAAGCGAGGAGGTAGCTGATCTCCGTTGATGGACCACCTGGTCTGAGTAGCCACTCACTGCTTTACAGTGGCCGCTAAACACAAGAGACTACAAAATAAAAATGCAAATTAGTGCCAATGACAATAATATTTAATGCTATCAAAATAGAAAAAATGTCACATATTAAACATCTAACTTAAAAAACTTTCTTCATAGTGTGTATTATTAATTCTAATACACAATGAACCACTAATTAGAACTAACCATATAATACAGTCAAAGTACATGTTAATTTCAAACTGTGGTTTTATTAATGTACCTTAAGCAATTGTCATTTCTAATTCTACCTTTTTCTGGAAGAGATACTGTTAATCATAACTAGGCAGAGCAAAAGTTCATTAGACAAAACGCTGTGTGAATGTGGGGAGGAGTTTGGTTCATCTGCTATACTGTGGATGAAAACTTACGTCTTGAGTTAAAAACAATGATGACCAACACTATTTCCTTCTAAGTCTTTCTTTAAGGCAGTTTAGCATCATGTGTACTAACATAGTGCAATGTAGGTCTCGCAGGGGTAGTTGTCTTATTTATTTGAGGACATCAATACAAGTGGTCAGAAACAGAAAATAGTTCTTGTTAGTTCCATTTATAATGGAAATATAAATTACTTATATTACTGTTTCAAAAAATATTTTAATAGACTTCACAGCTCATGTTAAAGCTTCAGTTTATAGTCATTCGTATGAAAGATTTTAAGTAAGAAATGCTCACATACAAAGAATTACTCAGTGGGACACAGTATTCTATATTGAAGATACAGAAGTTCTTTCCTCAGTACGCTATACGTTTTATCTTTGGATGTACAGTCTTGATTACTTCACCTATTTGTTTTACTGGTTTCTCAATAAGGCAGGCTGATAACCTAAATAACCATCTGGATGAAGATAACACACAAGGCAGTCTAATTTACACACTGTTGTAAGGTCAAGAATACAAACAGCAAGGTCAGAACAGCAACCTGGACCCTCTACAGGAGAATAGTTACCAAACCCCTTAGAGGCTTCTTTGTTTAGTATAAAACATATCTTGCTCTTCTACTCATGTAAGTCTATTTTACACAGAGCTTAAATCTCCTGAAGTAAATGGGTTCTTTAGGATCATAGTTTGAGAGGAGTCATCTCAAGTTGTCTAGCAGGACACATGCATCATTATCTGCTTCCACGAACCAATCAGCATCTTCTATAATAAATAACAGTTATGAACAAACTGAAAAGACTTTAACTATTTTCCAGGATAGCTAGGCTGTCTCTGGAGGTTTCTAATCACACAGTATGGAAGTCTTTACACTTGATCAGTGGTCCCCAACCTTTTTTTTTTTTTTTTTTTTTTTTAGAAAGAGTCTCACTGTGTTGACTGGGCTAGAGTGCCGTGGCGTCAGCCTAGCTCACAGCAACCTCAAACTCCTGGGCTCAAGCGATCCTCCTGCCTCAGCCTCCCGAGTAGCTGGGACTACAGGCATACGCCACCATGCCTGGCTAATTTTTTCTATATGTTTTTAGTTGTCCAAATAATTTCTTTCCAATTTTTGTAGAGACGGGGTCTCGCTCTTGCTCAGGCTGGTCTCGAACTCCTGAGCTCAAACGATCCGCCCGCCTCGGCCTCCCAGAGAGCTAGGATTACAGGCATGAGCCATTGTGCCCGGCAGGGGGTTAGAATTTCAACATATGAATTTGGTGGAGAAGGGGCACAATTCAGTCTGTGACACTTTAAATGTATATTTAGTCTTCGACCTTGTTTCCTGGCACACAACTTCTAAACTCCTTATAATTTCAAAGTGATGTCTTTTTGCGTGCTAATAAATTGACCGCTGGCTGGCTGCCTCTCGGTAGCTTTAGGATTGGGGCTGGTCACCAGAAAGGCCAAGGCAGGATTAGAGGGTTGGGACTTTCAGCTCCACCCCCCAACCTTTGGGCAGGATAGAGGGACTGATGTTAAGTTGATCCCCAGTGACCAGTGGTTTAATCAATCATGCCTATGTAATGAAGTCTTCACAAAAACCCAAAAGGAGAACTTCCGGATAGCTGCACATGCGGAGGTTCCCGCAAGGTGGTGCACCCAGGGAAGGCGTGGAAGCTGCGCCCCTTCCCCCACACTTCCCCCCTTCCCCCACACTTCCCCCCACACATCTCTTCGCCTGTATCCTTTGTAATATCCTTTATAATAAACCAGTTGGCCGGGCACGGTGGCTCAAGCCTGTAATCCTAGCCCTCTGGGAGATGGGGGTGGGAGGATCCTTTGAGCTCAGGAGTTCGAGATCAGCCTGAGCAAGAGCGAGACTCTGTTGCTACTAAAAATGTAAAAATAGCCGGGCATCATGGTGTGTGTCTGTAGTCCCAGCTATTCCGGAGGCTGAGGCAGGAGGCCAGCTTGAGCCCAGGAGTTTGAGCTCGCTGTGAGCTAGGATGACGCCACCCACGGCACTCTACTCAGGGCAACGGAGTGAGACTCTGTCTGAAAATAAGTAAATAAATAAATAAAACAAACCAGTAAAAGTGTCTCCCTGAGTTCTGTAAGCTGCTCCAGCAATTAATCAAACACAAAAAGAGGGTTGTGGAAACCCCAGTTTGAAGCTGGTCAATCAGAAGTTCCGGAGCCCCAGACCTGCAAGATTGGTGTCTCGGTGGGATCACGCGTGGGATCTGACCCTGCCTCTAGCTTATAGTGTCAGAATTGGATTGGAGGACATCCTGCTGACGTCCACTCCAGAGCCCATTGCTGGCTTGGCGTGGGGGGGACAATCCCCACATGCCTGTTGACAGATGTCTTCTGTGTCAATTGTCGTTGTGGTGTGAGAGCAGAGGAAACACGACTAGAGTTTCTCCCAGTCTCGGACAGTCCGTAGCAGACACTGAGCATCCCTCAAGCACATATTGGCCATTCATACGTCGTCTTTGGAGCAATGTCTATTCAAATCCCTTGCCCATTTTTAAATCGAGGTGTCATTTTATTAATTTATTTATTTTTACAAGTATTGTTTATTTTAATGAAGGCAGTACAGCCAATGTCCATTTGAAACCCATATCCCAGGCCAAAAAGTACCGATGAAATCAAAAAGAGCAGTGTTCTGTTATATACACTTCTGCATGAATAACTTTATTAATCGTTAATGAATATTAGAACTTGTCTGGGATCTTCTGACAAGATTTTTTTTTTTAATCTTAAAATGCCTTCTGTTCAGTGAGGCCTCCTTCGGAGTTATCCGTCACTCTCACCTTCTCTGCCATCTCGACTCCAACGCGATGTCCTTCTTTTGGTCCAGACCCTCAAATTTGAAAAGTAACTTCGAGTTAAGGAAAAGTCATTTTTCCACAGTTCAGTTGTCTGAAAAACCTCCATCTCCCATGGAAAGCCGCAGCCCGGGAGTGAAGCAATCTCGTGCTAGACCTGGGCCAAGGGAAAGTCGTCACGAACACCTGCATGGGTCGTTCTCATCTGTCACCACAAGCCTGAAAACGCACCGTCCTGGCAACGGTGGCCTCTCTGCGCCCACACGTCACTTTTAGAAAGGAGCGGGCAATGTGAAGGGGATGGAGGCTTGATCACCAAAAGTCAGCACAATGGACACAAACGACGATGAACAGTGGGCACTGGAATTCGAATTAGCAGATGTGCCAAAGAGATGGGGCACCTGTTTTCAATTCCCTTGTGAACATCACACATTACAGAAGAACTATTTTTAAAAATAAAAAAGGGTTGAGGGAAAACAAAAAATATAAAAAGAACATCTGAACTGTTGAGTGACCCTCCCACCCCCGCTTGTTCCTGATAAACTTCCATCACATCTTCTTCCTCCATTCCCAGTTCCTTTGGAGTCTGATGATCACCAATTTTCCGACCTCCACAGAGAAACCTGAGTGAATTCGCTGGAACTCCCTGTCTTTGACGTATGATTCTTTGAGTTTCTTGAGTTGTGTTGCCGTTTTCACTTTGCAGTGACTGTCACTGCTATCCTGTCCAGTGACTTTGGGTTTAATGTATTCTCCGTCCTTCTTATCCAGGTGGCTTCACCTGGGGGGTCTCCGCACAGCAGCAGCCTCAGGTAGGTGGAACCTCACTCTGGGGCTTAAAAATCCATCCCTTGTCCACAGCACAACACTGCGGCAGCCTGTTTTATTGTTGAGTAGTAAGAGTTCTTTATATGTTCCGGGTACTATTCCGTTATTAGATATTTGAATTACAGACATTTTCTCCCATGCTGTGGGTTGCCTTTTCCCTTCTTGATAGTGTCCTCTGAAGCATCACAGTTTTAAATTTTGATGAAGTCCAATTTGTCTATTTTTTTCTCTGCTTGTACTTAGATGTCATATCTAAGAAATCATTGCCAAATCCAAGGTCATGAAGATTTACACCTGTTTTCTTCTAAGAGTTTTATCATTTTAGCTCTTAGATTTAGGTCTTTGATCCGTTTTGAGATAATGGTGTACGTGGTGTGTATGGTGTTAGGTAGAGGTACAACTTTACTCTTTTGCGTTTGAAAATCTGGTTGACCCAGCTAATTTGTTGAAACCATTTCCCTGTTGAATTTTCTTGGTACTCCTGTCAAAATTCAATTGAGCATAAATATACAGGTTTATTTCTGGACTCTCAACTGTATTCTATTGATCTATATTTCCATTCTCATGCCACTACCATACGGTCTTGATTACAGTAGCTCTGCAGTAAGGTTTTGAATCAGGAACTGTGAATCCTCCAGATTTGTTCTTTTTTCAAGATAATTTTGGCTGTTATGGGTCCCTTATGTTTCCATATGAATTTTAGGATCAGCTCGTCCATGAGGATCTTTGAACCTGTGATTCTAACGCCATGATTTTTGATAATTCCATTTGAAGTCACTATGGTCTATTTCTGTTGTCTTTTGTTTGTGCTGATTCTTGCTCATAGTGTCTTGTTTCCTTGTGTGCCTGGTTATCTGTGACTGTTTTCTGCTCACTGTATTTGAAAATTGTTTGTGAGAATAATTGGAGGTTAGGATGATAACACCTCCCTTGAGACAAGTTTTTTCTTTGCTTCTAAGCAGCACCTGGGGACATTAGGGCATTTGAATTCCAGTTCAAGGCTTGAGTTTCTTGAATCACTCACGTGACGGGGCTCAAGGCTTGGTTTTCTGCTGGTTCACCATTATTTTGAGGACATCTCCACTTAAAGACGATGTGGAGTATCGGACTCCTCAGCTTGGATGGAAGGCTGGGCTTGACTTTCGTCCTGTCCCTCTTACCCCTCCATGAGGCCATCAAAGCCACAGCTCAGTTTCAGAGCTGTTTCTTCCAGATTGGCAAATGCCCTCAGGGAAAATGTAGTCTTCCACGCTGGGGTTTCCTCTCTGGATTCTTGTCTTCTCCTAGATTCTTGCTATGGAATTCTTTACTGCCTTGTTAATTTTTTGATGGCCTTAAGAAGATGATTTTTTTTTTTTTTTTGAGACAGAGTCTCACTGTGTTGTCCGGGCTAGAGTGAGTACCGTGGCGTCAGCCTAGCTCACAGCAACCTCAAACTCCTGGGCTCAAGGGATCCTCCTGCCTCAGCCTCCCAAGTAGCTGGGACTACAGACATGTGCCACCATGCCCAGCTAATTTTTTCCATATATATATTTTTTTAGTTGTCCGATTAATTTCTTTCTAATTTTAGTAGAGACAGGGTCTCACTCTTGCTCAGGCTGGTTTCGAACTCCTGAGCTCAAAGGATCCGCCCGCCTCGGCCTCCCAGAGTGCTAGGATTACAAGCGTGAGCCACCGCGCCCGGCCAAGGAGAAGTATTTTTAAAGAATTGGTTCTAAGGACTTTAGTCGTCCTCAGCAGGGGTGTTGGTCCAAATTACCTTTCCCATCATTACTTGAAGCAAAAGCCCCTGAAAAGCTGTGATTTCCCACTGGCATGTCCTCACTTTTGCCCAGGCTGTGCGTAGCCCAGGACGCCCCTCTCTCTCCCTCTCTCAGGCACCCTGAAACCAAAGCCCTGCACGGAACTTTGCCACCAGAAGCTGTCCTAAGTCAAGGTCCCTTGCTCTCAGCTCTGGTCTCTAGGGTTCACATGTCCATTGCTGTGGTCACTCATCATCAAACATTTATGTGGCACCTACAGTATGCCAGGCCCATCCCAGGCACTGGGAACTCAGCTGTGAACAAGACAGAGGCTGGTGCTTACCCTCGAGGAGGGTAACAGAAGGTTCAGCCCAGTGTGATCAAGGCTGGGAGGGACAAGCAGAGAGAGCCTTGGGATGTGCTGCACGGAGATTGGACCAAGGGCGGCTCCCGGAGGAAGTAATATTTAAGCTGAGGATCGAAGGACATGTGGCAATTACCGGCAAACAGGGATGTGGGTGGGAAGGGTGTTCCAGGCAGAGTGAAGGACCTCTGTGAGGGCGCAGAGGGGAGGTGGCGCATCAGGACGGAGTGTGGGGGAGGAGGGTACCGAGAGGGGAAGGGGCACCCTGTGGGTTCAGCACCCCTGCCGGCCTCATGGAGTCTCCTCTTCCCTCTTCCCTCTCCCCCCACCTAAGATGGAGCTGGAAGTGTGGAGGACCCCACGCTGGAAGGAAAGCAAACTCATTCGACCTTCTGTGCTAAACGATCCCTTTTTGAAAAGGTCACTGTCCTTGGCTCTCGCCTCAGTCCCTTAGCTTCTGCCTCCTTCCTCTCTTCCTGCCCGGGTGGTGGAGGATGCCACATCCCCTTGGCGCACGAGGCAGGATTCAGGGCTGAATGAAGCTCAGACACTGTCTTCTCAACTGCCCTGCCAGAGTGTCCTCCTCGCGAGCCCCGAGGCTCTGCCGGGCCCTTCCTGTGGCACCTCCGGCTCTGTCCTGACCATCCTGTTTGGCTTGGATGAGGTCCCTGATCCTGGGAACGAGGGGGGATGGAGATGGAAGGGCACAGAGCCCCGAACCCTGAGCCCTCAGAAACGGCCACAAGCAGCACTTCTCCCTACCTGGCCAGGGGTCTGGTGATTGGGATCCCTGGACAGGATCCCCGGACCTCACCTGTTCCTCAGGTCACCCCGGTGTCAAGACTCGAGGGGGGAGGCTGGGTTAACCCTCAGTGAACCAGGAGTTGAAAGGAAGAGACTAGAAGATTCCTGTCCTGACTGCCAAAGGGTTTATAGCAGGGAGTTGAGTTGAGTCCCAAATAAGGAAGGGTCCCTTCAATCATTTACCCCACTAGGCTCCAGCCGAACCCATTGTCCAGATGGATAAACTGAGACTCAGCCACATGACAAATGAGAGGCAGAGGCAAGACCTGAACCCAGTCTCCTGACTCCTGGCCCAGTGCTTGTTCCTCTCTTCCGTCCCCTCCACGCTGGCGGTGGCAGCGGTGGGCGTGTTGAGGCTCACATTTGGGCTGTGGAGGACGGGGTTGGTGGTGGCTGCAGGGTCAGCAAGGGGTTAACCTTCTCCAGCCCCAGAGCCTCCTCTGGGAGGAGGTTCCAGGCTCTTCTCCCACCTGGTCAGGCTTCGCTGGAGGCCGACACTTTCCTGGCCCGGGCGCCAGAGGCATCAACAAAATGGGCTGAACAAACACGTCTTGTTCGGTTGTCCTAAACCTCGTCAGTGCCTTCCTGCCAAAGACCACCAGAAACACACCCGAACAAAGTTGGGTTTTCTGCTCTTTGAAACAGAGGAGGACACACAACCAGGGAAAGCCCAGGGCGTCTAAGTAAGAGGGGGTGGGGGGAATTTGCAGGATTTGGGCTGGTGCTGGAGGCTTTTGAGGAGGGTTCTAGGAAGCGGAGCTTTGCCCTGGGTCAGATGCTGTGACGAAGAGGAGGTAATCCTGTGATTGGGGATCTCAGCGATTTTTATCTACAAGGGAAGAGGAAGGAACCGAAGCCAAAGCTATGATTGGCAAAGAAGCCACTCATTTAGCCAGCAGAGAGGGACATTTGATCATTTTTGTGGTTTGGACAAGATCGCGCATTCAGACATGATTGCAAAGTGGTCTCGTTTTCTGTCTTGATCATCATGGTCACAGCGTGGCCTTGTCTGATGTCAGTGATCTGTGAAATTGATTCTCTAACAGGATCACACCGAGGCCGAGCCGGGAGGGCCGGGCCCGCTCCAGCTGTCAGGCTGCTTCCCTCTTTCTCCATTTGAAAGGAAACCGCGTGGAGCCCCGAAAAGCTGTCCCCATCCCACGGGGTGCCCACGAGGGGCAAATGTCAGCCATGTCAGTGGGCCCCAAAGCTGCAGAGGAAGCTCGGCCGAGGTCAGGAAGCAGAAGAGCCTTTGACGTCAGTCCTGGGTTCGAATCCCAACGCTGCTCACGCTTTTGGACAAGTTACTTCCCCCACTTGCAACATTATCTCTTGACAAATACTCAGTGAATGACCGCTGTATGGCCAGGGATTGGGGACCGTGGGCCAGTGCCTTAACTCTCTGGGACTCAGTTTATTCCTCTAGAAAATGGAATAAACTTCCAAAATATTGCTGGTACCTAAGATAAATGAGTGCCTCACCCCCGGATTGCCGTGAGGTCAGATGAAAAGCTGTGTGTAGAGTGTCGGGCCCACAGTTTGCCACATAGGAGTCTTCCAGACCTCCCTGACCACTTAGGGGGCCCTTTATTAGTCGAAAAGCAGGAGGGGCCCATCCCAGATTCCGCCTACTCTGGAGAGCAAGTCCCCTGCACCCCTGCCCAGGGACCTGAGGTCCCAGCTGGTCCCCATGCAGTCCGGGGGCTGCTCACGACGGCAGGAGGAGATCCTGGGGTTCTGGCCCCTCTGGTCTGCACTGCCAGCTGTTCCCCAAGGCTGGACACGTGGCACAGCAGGGAGATGGTCCTGCACGTTGGAACTGCCTTACAGGCAGCCGAGCCCCTGGCACTGCCCAGGCACCAGCTCTACCCCTGCAGACACAGTGGTTCCTTGGGCCCAAGTCTGACCCTCCATGCACCAGGGGTGCCTTTCAGCAGGGATGTTCTGTGGTTCTCTGGCCTTCCCCAGAGCAGTCCTGGTGCCAGTGTACCTGCTGGGGCCTCGGGCGACAGAGAGGGCACCAGGGCGGCGGGGGTGGAAGAGGACATGTGCCATCCTGCCTCCCCAGGCATGGAGGAGGAGCGGTGACGGAGGAGGGTGTGAGACCAGCACAGGAGGAAGTTTGTTTACCCATCAGAGGCGGCAGGGGGAGGGCCCAGCACATGGGCTTGAGTGGAGTGGGCGGCAGGAGCCTTCCACCGGGGCTGTGTGCGTGGGCCTACCCACATGGGCCTAGGTGTGTGTGCGGGCCGGATTCTGACAGCAGAGTGAGTGCGCACACTCGTGTGTGCACACGTGATGTCCCCACCTCCGTGGGTGGGTCTCAGAAGCAACCTGGGTGTAGGATTCAAACTGGCCTGAGTCAATTCCCAGTTGAGCTCCTTTCTGGCTGTGCAACCTCGGCGTGGTCACTTGCCCTCTCTGAGCTTCATTCATCCATTCCACAAGTACACCTCAAGATCTTGCTGTGTGCAGGAGCACACAAGGCAGAGAGGGTCCAAGCTCTCATGCAACTGGTGGTCTTGCCTCAGTTTCCCTGTCTTTAAAGTGAGGTTGGCAATACCCATCTTCCAGACAATGTCTGTAAAGGGCATCAGGTCTAAGTGCTCAGTGTAAATCTGTTTTCTTCCTCCTTCCGGAAACCTCAGTGCTGCACCCCTTCTTCCAAGGGACACAGCTCTCAGCTGGTGGGAATGGGAAGCCAAGGGCCCCCCTCAGAGCACGATCCAGCTCCCAGACTGCCCTTGCTC
Source organism: Avahi laniger (assembly GCA_963575035.1). NCBI lineage: Eukaryota > Metazoa > Chordata > Mammalia > Primates > Indriidae > Avahi > Avahi laniger. The sequence goes on along the minus strand of CAUYSK010043746.1, from coordinate 19,291 downwards.
TGTTCTGCTGCGGGGGGGCTGGGAGTGAGTGGCGAAGGCATCTGGGTAGGTGAGCGAGGTGGGGGCCTCGGCATTCCCGGAGGCCTGGCACCTCCCCAGCACCAGCCAAGGGGAGCAGCGAAGGGGGCGGGGGTGGAGGACAAAGATTCTCTGCGGGCCCCCAGGAGTCTCTCCCACACACACGCCCAGTGTGGGCACAGGTGTGGAATGGAAACTCCTCCAACAAGTTGGGACACCCTCTTTCCCCGGCGGGTGGGGCTCCAGAGGAGGGGGCTGGGGACGGAGCAGAGGAGATGCCAACTTCCCACTGGGCTGCTGTTTACACCCAAGCGATGAGCTGGCTCTTGGCTCCATCGCCTGCTCACCTGGCCAGGTGTGCCAGGTTCCTGCCTGGCCCCAGTTGGCATTGACAGCTCTGGCCCTGCTGGGTTCGGGCAATGGTAGTGGTGGCCAGAGGACGATGACTCCAGTCCCTTGCTTAGAACCAGGCACCAGGTTTCCCTCTCGGGAGGGAAGCAAGCCGAGTGTGAGGGACAGCAGTTCCCTCTGCAGGGGAGGCCGGCAGAGCTTTAGGGCTACCCTGGGCCAGAAGGCTGAGCCTGGAGATGGGGTCGGTGATTTGTCTTTTCTACTTCAAGTGGGGGTCTTGACAAGGGTGGCTGCCATTCGCCAGCCCAGAAGGCAGCTGGCAAGGAAGCACTGTGCAGCTAAAGTAGGAAGGATTCAAGTTAGACCCAAGAGTGTCCTTGCAGCCCTGGGAGAGATGCGGGAGTCAGAAAGGGGTGCTTCCTCTCGGGGCCTGCCTCTGGTGGGGTGGAGGGGGGAGAGAGGCCAGGAGAGACAGGAGGACGGGGCTGGGTGCCTTGTCGCTCATGCCAGGTGAAGGGCGTGTGGATCTTGCACCCACCCAGCCATTTCCTCCCATGCTGCCAGCGACCACGGCCAAGAGAACTCAGGCAATGGCTGGGTGATCGTGAGCAAGACCCTTGAAACCCTCGGAGCCTCAGTTTGCCTCTTCTGCATGTTGGGCAGAGTTATTTGCCCCTCAGGGCCCATGGGAGACCAGAGTGTCACACTGGCAGCCAGATGTGCCAGGCACTGGGAGATGCCACGCACCCTTCCACGTGGCATCCTCGATCCCTCGCACCAGCAGGCACCAGTGTAGCTCGGTTTTACAGCTGAGGAAACTGGGACTTACAGAGACGAAGGGGGACACGGGACAAGCTGGGAGATACCGTCCCATGGGGGCCCCTGCCCTCTCAGAGAGCAGGCAAGGGAGGCACAGCCACAGATGGTGGCTGCAGGAGAGGCTGGTCACTCGGCTCAGGGCTGAAGCTGGCCCATCTGGGGGGAGTTCTTGTAATCCAGGCAGGGTGCCCTCTCCTGGTCACCTTCCAAAGTTTCATTTCCTGAAGCTACGGGTCACAGCTACAGAGTCTGTCTGCCCTAATAAGGACTTGGGGACACGGGCAAGTAGGGCCCCTGGCCGAGGTTCTGCCCAGTGCCCACCATCCTCAGCTCAAAGGGCTGCCCCCAGCCCTGCCCCAGGGGACACCTGCTCCCTCACTGGCCCCTCTGCTGTCCAGGTGAGAGCTCCGGCCCCTAGTCCCGTGGCTGGTCCCTGCCCCCTGTGCCCATTGCTGGGCCCTGGGCTTCGTCTGCCCAGGGGGTTTGATGCTGGGGTGTCCAGAGAGAGGCAGGAGGCTCTCTGTTCTGCCCTGGCTCCAACCCCACTTTGGTTTTGTTGCATTCAAAGAACAGGAGGGATGCGACCTAAACACCAGCAGCTACAAGGGGCGACAGGCCACTGGGAAGAGGAGGGGCCAGGCTGAGAGCCCAGGCAGCCCGACCCCTGTGCACGCACTTCCCAGTTCCTTATGTTCCTCACCCCATCATCCGCTTAGCGTCCGCTAGACCTTATTCCAGCACCCCTCTTCTGTCACCTTGCCGATGCCCGAGTTGTGGTCTCCTGCTCTCTCCTGGACTTTACCCACCTCCCTGTGGCCTCCCAGCCCTGCCCAACCTCCTCCCAACCCTGCACTGAATCCCTCAGTGGCTCCCGTTGCCTCCTGCTGAAGTCCTGACAGGTGAGCCTGGCGTTCAGGGCCTGCCCCGTTCATTGGCCAAGCCGCGAACCCCCGGGGCTTGCAAGGGCCTTCTTCCAGCAGCTTCCCTGTCCTGAGTCAGCCTGTGTGCAGAGGTGACCGCGGCAATGGTTTCGTGAGTCGCTAAGGGGAGCTGACGCCCACCTTGCTCCAAGTGCCACGGCAGAGAGGCTCAGCAGAGGCCCAGCCCCTTTCCCTGGGGCCTCGTCCCCACGGGCACCGGGCACCGGGTTGCCAGAGCCAAGCCGCCCTGGGCAGGGCTGAGCCCCCCTCGGCCGGTTGCCTCCCCGATCTCCATAAATCAGAGCTGAGGAGCGGCGGCTCCTGCGCAAATCACCCGCGGCGCTGCGTGTGCCCATTGGCCCCGCTGCCCGCCCACGTGCTCGCCGCTCCCAGAGCGACGCTTGCAGGAGGCGGTGGGCCCGCAGCCCCCTCGCAGGCAGGTCGGCCTCCTCCCAGCTCTGTCCTGGGGGAAGGCTGCAGCTCGGCCCACGGCCCACTTCCCCCTCTCCGGGCAGGGAGGTCTCTACCCCGGCCCTGCCCAGACGGCCCCCAACACGTTGTTTTCCCGGCTGGGTCTGGCTCAGCCTCCAGGGCCTGTGGGTCACGTAGCCAAACTCGTTCCTCTTCTTGGGCTGCCCAGGCTGCTGAGCACAGCGGTTTCCTGCTGGGAGAGCACAATGGAGCCTGCCCCAAGGGACCCGCCCTGGGGAGGCGCCAGCCTTCTCTGAGTGCTGTGTGACCCCGGATGGGGCCCACGCCCTCTCTGAGCCCTGGTTTCCTTCATGAGAAGTGAGGGGTGAGACAAGGTCACGTGCGGCGGCTCCAATTAGGGCAGCAGCAGAGCATGGGCACTTGCCAGGCCCAGGATCTCCGCAGGTCAGGACAGAGGGAGGTTAACTCACCCGGCCACGGCTGAAGCCCCCTTTTCTGTCCGCCATCCTCACTTCTTCCCAGGCTCCTGCCTGGGGGTCGCTCTCCCCGTCCCCACCCCCACCCCACAGCCTCCTCCTCCTCCCAGGAGAAGTACGAGGAAGTGTTAGAAGGTATAAATTAGGTCGGCGGCACCTGGGCCTAGGTGGTCCCCGCCTGCTGGCCCCAGCTGGCAGCCAGGAAGGTTAGGGGGCTGTGGGCAGGAGGAGGGAGAGCCGCCAAGAGCTGGAGATAAACTTCAGGCCCACCCCGGGGGAGCGATACTACCCCGGGACGTAAAAATGAGCCCAGATGCCCCTGCCTGCCTGTGCCGTGGGTCAGGGCCTGCCCCCAAAAAGTGGGTCCCCAAAGGAAGGCCTTCCTCAGAGCACTGCAGAGGTTTCCAGGTGAGAACCATGGTGATTGGGAGGGACGGAGGGACCGTCCTTCCTTGGCAGGTTCTGGGAGGCTCCCCGGGTGCCAGGGGGAGAAGTGGTTACTGTCCCCAAAGCCGCATCTCTCCCCTTCCTGGTTCAGTATCCAAGGCCTGGCAAACACCCCTGAAGCCCACCGCCCCAGCCCTCCAGGGTCAGAGGCTTGGCCTGGCCACTGCTCAGCCCTGACCTGCACCCTGGCCCAGCCAGGCCCTGCCAGTCTGGCAGCAGTCCCTCTCCGGAGCTCAGGGTCCCACAGGGAGCCGGCCAAGCCCTCCTCCCTCCGGCCCTCCCGTCCCCAGCCCTGCCCTGGGTGCTCTTAGGCAGACTAGGCAGACCGGATTTGGAACCCTAGCACTTGCCTCTCGGGGCCTCGGCCCCCTCATCTGCACAGCCGTCCTCAGAATAATCCCCACTCCCTAGGCCGGTGGTGAGGACTGAAAGGCAGTGCACACAGGAGGCTGCCCGGGCAGCTGTCGAGTCACAGGAATGTTTCTTTCTGCAGGAATATGGTCCTGCCCCGTCCCTCCTGCGCACTGACCTCCTCATCGGCCTCGAAGTCTGTGCAAGTTCCCCCACCCTTCCTCACACAGGGCCTGTCCCACCCCAGCCCCCTCCCCAAACTGGCTTCTGTGCTTCCCAGAGGGTCTCAAAGCTCAGTTTGGGGGGCCAGGGACCTCCTACATCAGCTGTCCCTGGAGGGACTCTGACACCTCACCAGCCTCAGGGAATCAGGACCTGGGTGGCAGGCAGTGGGGGAGGGGTGGGCCAGCTTGCCGGTGGGTTCCGATGCCGAAGAATCTCACGTCTGAGGCGAGCCTGGGGTCTGCCCCTTGGTCAGCACTGCCCCGGCCCCCTCCCGCATCCCTGCTGGGAAAACCGCTTTCCCAGAGTGTCCATTTCTCCCCACACCTGCCCCACCCGCTTCCCAGGCTGGGAGGGCAGAGCTGGGCTGGGCAGGGCTGGGCAGGGGAGACCAGCTGGGCCGTGTTTGTTTTTGGGGTTTTCCTCTTAGACTGGTTCTCTAAACAAAAGGCCTGGGTGGTTATAGGGACAGAGCCAGCCCCAGCCCTTTGGGGAGCCACGGGGGTTCCCATAGACTCCTTAGACTCCTCCCTGGGCCAGGCCGTCTCAGGGAAACTTCGGAGCCCTGTGATACAGCAGCTATTTCCCCAGTTTATAGAGGAGGAGACTGAGGCTCAGAGAGGCCCAGTGACATGCTCGAGCGCACACAGCTGAGGAGTGGGGCTGGGGTCGGGAAGGTGGGACGACACAGCAGGAGCTTGGTGTGGGGTAGCGCTGGGTGCCAGCGCCCCTCTCCTCCCTCCTGCCACCCGAGCCTTGCTCCCCCAAATCTCTCTCTTCTGCAGGCAGCTCCACCTCAGCCTTGTCCTCGTCAGACTCCCAGGCCGGACGCAAACCCCTGGTGGCTTCAGCTCCAGCATGCAAAGCCTTGACATCGGCCGTAACAATGACACTTCGGGGAGTTCGTGTGGGCCAAGCTCTGTTCTGAGAGGCGTCATGGAGATCAGCTAACTTAATCCTCACCGTGGCTCAGTGAGGTGGGCTCTGTCATTATTCTCATTTGCAGGTGAGGAACCTGAGGCCCAGGGCGGTGCAGTGACTTGAGCACAGGCAGCAGAGGCAGCAGTCACACCCAGGCAGCCTGGCCCCGGAGCCCACGCACTTGACTTGTCCACGTTACACCTCTGGCTCTCCAGCCTGGCCCTCTGACCTGGGCATCTCTCCCGATTTCCTGTGGGCTCCCAGGCCAAGGGGGTCCCCTGTCCCTGGCTGATCCCCACCGTAACTCCCATCTCACTCCGCCCTAAGGCCTGCGGACTCCTTGTCGCCAGCCCCTTGTCTTGGGGCCCACTCATGCATGCGATGTCCGCACGCCCAGCACTGCAGGTGTTGCACACAGTAGGGCCTCTCAGAGGAGCAAAGTGGACTCCAGCCCAGAAGCTGGCCCCAGCTTCCCCACAGTGCCCTCTGCTGGTCAGGCCCAGCACTGCCCCGGGACCTCCCCGTCATCAGCCCAGGCTCCATCCGGCATCACCTAATAACCCCCTGGGTTTATAGCGCTCCTTTCTTCCACGAGCTCAAAGCACTTTCCCATCTGTGATCTCCCTGGCCTGAGACCAGCCCCAGGAGTGTGGGAGGGTCCAGCATTCATCTCCCCATTTTACAGAGGCAAACCAAGGCCTGGAGAGGGATGGGGCGAGCCCCGGCGTGCTGCTGGCAGATGCAGAAAAGAACTAAAGATCCATTTATCCAGCCCTCTCGGTTACCGACGAACAAACACAGGGAGGCCCAGAGGGGAACCGACTTGCCCAAAGGAGCCCTGGGCTAGAACTCTGGTGTCCTAAATACCGTCCAGCGCTTTCCCACGACAGCGAGATCTCTGCCTGCAGAGACACGGCACAGGTCCTCAGCCAAGTCATCAAACATACCGGGTCCCTGTTGTCCCATGTGCACTTCCCACCCCTGCCTACCTCCCAGGAGGTGGCGGGTGGGGACGCGCTCATGGCCTGTGAAGGCTGTGAGGCCAGGTGAGGCCAGGTGGGACCAGGTGGGACCAGGTAAAGCCAGGTAAGGCGATGATGGGAAAATGAGAGCCTTTGCCCACACTGCAGATTCCAGCAGGACCCTCAGCCCCGCCCGGCATAAACACCACCCAGCAGGAGACGCCAGGCCAGGGCTTGACCCTCTGAGGGACCAGCATGATGCATGCCGCCCACATCCTGCAGAGGGATCAGAAATGGGAAGGAATGGTCGACCAGTCTGACCCTAAGTCTCAATTCCTGCCCCTGTCGAGCCCCTCCTGGCACTTCTCATGCTTTGTCAACTTCTATATTTATTCCAGTGACTTGTCAATGTCTCCTCTGCCAGACTCTAGGCATCTGCAAACTTTTTCTGTACAGGGCCAGAGGAGAAATATCCTCGGCTTTGAGAGCCGTACCATCTCTGTCACAACTATACCACTCTGTCGTGGGGTGGCAGAGCAGCCAGAGCCAACAAGTAAACAAATGAGCATGGGTGTTTCAATAAAACTTTATTTACAAAAACAGACTGGGGGCCATGTTTGGCCCATGGGCTATAGTTTGCTGACACTTGCTGTAGTTCCCAAGACAGCTGGACCACACCCGTTTGCTCTCAGCTGTGTCCCATTGTGTGGGCAGACAGCACTCTGTAGGCGTTGCTTCAATCAGTATTTGAGAAACGAGAGAGTGAAACAGGCAAGACTCCTGTGGGTAGGGCTGGAAGGTCATGTGTGGTGTGGGCTGATCGGGGTTGGGGGGTGCACAGCTTGTGCAAACATCCAGAGGCAGGAATGGAGGGGACACTGCCTGTCCTGAGGCCCCAGGAGTTACCAGGCTCAGAATCACCCCAGAGGTCAAGACAGAGCAGAATGCTGGGAGTCTAAGGGCTGTCCCTGCATGGCCATAGCTCAGAGCCCACTCCTAGGGTTCCTGGGAGGGTTAAACACGACAGGAGGGGTAAGGGTCTCCACTCAGCACCTGGCACATAGAAAGGCCTCAGCTGCCATGATTATGGTTGGTACTGTTATTAACCCAGACACCTGAAACTGCCCCTCAGACTCCCACCAGTGGCCCTGCCTGGGTCAGCAGGGCTCTCCCCGCTGGGGCTGGGTCCTCACAATGACCCTGAGGATGCCTGTCTGCAGGAGCTGGGGGTCTCCTCAGCACCTGTTTACTCACCAGGCTGGAAGCCTTCCCAGGGCAGGAGCTGGTCTCATTCCAGTGTCCTCAGTGCTCAGGTCAGGGCCTGGCAGAGTGGCTGTGTCTCCCCCATCAGACTGGGAGCTTGCCCTCTGTCTCCCCATCCCACCTAATCCGACTGGTTGCCGGGGAGGACACTGACCTGACATCCAACTCCAGCTAACAACCTCCAATCCTGAGCCTGGAACTGAGAGTGGGCACATTCCAAGGTCAGCCTGTGACTTTCTCAGGCCCCTCGAAAGGCCCCAAGGTCTGGGGACCCCCAGGCAGGGCCAGGACACCAGAAGGGGTACCTAGCACCTGAAACCTCCAGATCGGAGCAGGGAGTCCTGCTGGCTGTGAGTTCAGTTCCTGGGTCTCAGTCTCCACATCTGTACAATGGGGGTGAGGACCAGGTGATGTTTGACTTCAGGTGTATGGGGAGCCTATACAGGACTTTGTGTAGATTTTAAAAAGACTTTCCCTCTAGGTAGAGGCAGTCTTGTGGGCACAGCTTAGAGATGACACCTTTGTGCTAAGAAAGGCCCTGTCCTGGGGCAGACACAGCCCCACGGTAGAGCTCAGGACTTGGTGACCAGAATATAGGCAGGGTTTCAGTCCCCTTGCCCTCGGCTGGGCACCTTTGTGCAGGGCATGGGAGGCTCATGGTGAGCCATGGCTGGGTCTGAGTCGCTGGTGTGGTGCTTTCTGGGTCACTTGGCCAAATAAGGACGGAAAAAGAACACAGGAAAGAAAAACGCTGTCTCAGGCTTCCCCCTGCTGGCCAGCTGCCGCATCACACCCACAGCGTAGAAATGTCAACTCAGGCCAGCCTTTCTCTGCCTCCGCCCTGGCCTGCAGGGGCGTCCTGCTGCCTGCAGAGACCCTGGACCCAGGAGTCAGGGTACCAGCGCTCTGGGGTGGTTCTGGCTACCTTCATCTCCAACGTTCATGCCGATCGATTCCATACTGACAATCCTCTCGTACAGATGGGTGCTCAGAGAGGGGCAGGGGCTTGCCAAGGTCACACAGCAAACTGATAGCAGAGTGGAGACTAGAACCCAGGCCTCCTGCCTGTCAGCCCAGCCCCTCTGAGGAGGAGATCCCGTCATGAGGACCAGGCCTGGGCCAGGCATCTTGCAGCTGAATCCCGTGTACCTCTTCACTCAGCGGGCTGGAAGCTCCCCTAGCGCCCAGCACAGTGGCTGTGTCTCCTCTGTTAGACCTGGAGCCCCCCGAGGGCTCGCCCTACTCTCTCTCTCTCCCTATCCTGTCTCATCTAGCTGGTTGCCTGGAGGTGAGGCACAGAGACAACCTGACTCCTAACACTAGCTGGAAGCCCCCAGTCCTGAGCCTGAGGTCGGCCTTTTTCTCAGGCCCTGTCCCCAGCCCCTGGAAGCCCCAGGCAGGGCTGGGCCTCCAGAGAAGTTCCCCCTCTCCTTAGAGTTCTCCCTCTCCTTAGAAGTTCCCCTCCAGGGAACTCTAAGGAGAAATGCCCAGGCCTCCGCCCCCTGGAGAATGAATGGGAGGGGGTTTGGTTTACAGATAAGGAAACAGAAGACGGGTCTTCCTAGTGCTCTTTGGACAAAGACCAGGTCCCACCGTGAGGCCCTGCGGGAGCTGACACCTGCCTCCTCTCTCCACTGTGGCCCTCTCCTCCTCCTGGGGCCCGGCCCTTCCTCTCACTTCCAGACCTCGGCCGTGGCCGGCACTGTTCCCTCTCCCTGTCTCTGCCTAGCCACGGCCCACTCATCCGTCAGCAGCGGGTGCAGTCACTGTCCCCTCCCCTGGCTGTGCCCGCCATGCCCGAGACCCTTTTCCACTCTCAAGGGCTCTTTCCTAGCGCTCCCAGGGACTGGGTTACTCCTGGGTTGACACCTGCCTCCCCCACCAGACCGCAGACTCCGATGACCAGGTCCCTGCTCACTGACGCTGTCATCTCAGCGCCTGACAGGGCGTGGCGCACAGGAGGGACTCAGTGGGTGTGTGCCGGATGAATGGAGGGTCCAATCGGTCCTAACGTGGGACCTTGGACGAGTCTCGCTTTCTTGCATTCATTCAACCAATGCTGACTGCACATCTTCTACGTATTGTCTGGACATGGGATTCAGATCCGGGTTCATCTGGCTCCCAGCTCTGTTCTTTTCTGCTGAACAAGCTCTGCCCTTCCAGAGATATCCGCGGCCTGGGGAGGGACACCCTCTGCCCACCCTCACCCTCTCCCACTGGTCCCCCGGGCGTCGTATACGCCAGTTCCCTGCGGGCCCCAAGCGTCCCCACCTTCAAACCTTCACGCGCACCAAGGCCCCCGCCCACCGCCGACAGCCCACTCGACCTTCAAACTCCGCTTCCAGGGTCACTGTTGCCTGGAAGCTGTCCCCATGGCCCGTGGCAGAAGTGACTGTTCTCTCACTTGGCTCTCATGGGGCTGCAGCACTGATCCCCTGACCCGAGCTATTTACGCACGTGGCTCCGGCAGCGTCCCCGCCCCACGCCCAAGGAGTTCCCGGGCAGCGACGGTCTGATTCATTGCCGTAATGGCTCCTTTGATTAATCTCGCTCCGGTCAACCCTGCAGCATCTCCACGCTCCAGTGCCCACACCGGGGCAGGCAATCAGGGCTGGCGAACGTCCGTTGATGAACAGGAGTGAGGCCGCAGGAGTGGGGGCGCTGCCCGGATCCCCAAAATCATGATGGGAGAAGGGGATGCGAGACGCAAAGGGCACACCTGGACCCTCTCTCCCCAGCCCCTCACCCACGGTAGGCTCCAGTCCCCTCTGCCCCACAAGTGGGCACAGCAAGGAGGGCACTGGGCGGGCAGTGGAAGGTCACAGGGCAGATGGGGTGAGCTGGGAAAGGACGGCTGCCCCGGGGGAGGACAACCACACGTCTTGGACACTGTCCGCTTCAGCAGAATTCCAAGGACTGGGAAGGTGAACGTGCGAGAGCAAGGGGACTGGTGCCAGGGCTGGGCTGACCGGCGGGAGACCGGGGTTCTAGTCCCCACGCTGCCATCAATTTGCCGTGTGACCTTGGGCAAGGCCGGGCCCCTCTCTGAGTGCCAGTCAGTACAATGAGAGGACTGAGTCAGTGTGGAACTGACCGGCATGAAGGCCAGAGGCCGGGACAGCCGGAACCAGCCCAGCCCAGCCCAGCCCAGCCCAGTCCGAGTTGGTCAGCGAGGGACCCTGGGTGGGTCACTGGCCAGCCTCATCCTCCCGTCGCTGGCTTAGGCTGAAGGAAGCACAACGGGGTCCCCAGGCATCGTCTCCCCTGTGAACAACCCTCTCCTCTCTGCAGGGGTCCCCCTCTCTGGCTCCTCTGCTGCCAGAGCTGCCAGGCTTGCAGCTGGGAACATCAGCAGTAGTGACGGCGCATCCTGCGTCACGGTGAGTCAGAGCCTCCTTCCGCGCCAGATCTAGTCACTCCACGCCAGGAAGAAGAGCAAGGACACCTCTGCTTCCTCGAGCCTGGGCCACACGGGACGGGACCCCAGAGCCTGGCCACAGGCAGACCTGTCTTTCCTTCTCCACACCAGGGCTGGCACACCCCTGGCACCAGGCAAGGCACTGGGTGTCCACGGTGATCACAGGCTGTCCCTTCAGAGCCACCGTCTCTGAGGCCAGACTTGCAGGGCAGAGTAGGGGGAGCTCGTCACAGCCGTGACTGCATACAGCACGGGCCTGGGGACCGGCACATCTGTCCTGTTCACACTGCACATGGCAGGCCCTTCATAGATACCCGCTGAATGGAGGTTCTCAGGACAGCGGAGCTGTGCGGAGGTGACAATACGTCATATTTGTGTTCGCTGTCACTATTATTAATACTTGTCTTTAGCCTTAAGCTAAGTACCTACTATGTGCTGGTCATTTTGCATATATTATTTCATTAGTCCTCACGGCAATCCCATGGGGTGAGATTTTTATCCTCACGTAATGGATGAGAAAACTGTGGCTCAGGGAGGTGAAGCAACTTGCCCAAGGTCACACAGCTTGTGTGAGCTAAGCCCTCACTCACACCCAGGTCTGCTGACACCAAGGCCAGGCACAGAATCCCACTCCACCAGGACGAGACTCAGCAGAGGACACCTGGCTTAGAGAAAGAAAAAGAGGACAACATCCACCCCCCAGCCCAACTACCCTGTAGCCCCCCAGGCCCAAATCCTGCCCTGCCAGAGGCATCCAGCTCCACCCCAGGCCCCTGCCCCAAACCCTTCCAAACCCTGCTGGGCTGTTACTGGTAAATCAGGATGCACAGGGACATGTGGGGATGGAGCAAGATGCAGTCTGTGACAGTTAGTGCCTCAGAGCTGAGTGCTACTTGCACCAGAAGGTTCGCTAAGGGACCTCTAGTCACCGTCCCCGGGAATTGGGGTGTGTGCAGAGGCACGTGTGTATAGATGTGTGTGACTCAGCGTGTGGGCATGTGTGCAAGTGTGAGCGTGTGAGTGTGCGTGATCGGAGGGGCCGTCCAGCTTGGGAAAAGGACCCCTGCCTCATATTACTGTGCCCTAGACAAGCCCTGAGAGGCAGCCTTGCCACTCCCTACAGCCACTGCAGCAATGAGGCGGTGCACTATCCCCACCCTCTGCACCCCTACCCCTGGGCCAGTGTCCTCCAAACAAGGCGTGACAGTCAAAGTCATTGATGTCCACAGCTAAAGGCTCTCCAGAAAGGCCTCTGACTTCTGCAGCCTCAGTCTCTTCCTCTGCAAAATGGGCCTAATGGAATTATCCTAATTGTGCACAGCCCAGTGTTGGTTGTGCGGGGCTGTTAAGTTACTGTTGTTTACACTGTGCCCCAAATGCCAGAACCTCCCCGCCCTCTCCGTCCCCTTTCCTGACCTTCAGCCAGGTCACCCACTGGGTCCCCTGCCGCCCTGCCCCGGGCCTTGGCAACAGGTGCACCCCCGCCTCCCGCGCCGCGTCCCGGCCCCGCCCGCCCCTCGGAGTCGCCCGCCCCTGGCAGCAGCGGGCGCGGCGCGGGAGGCGGCGGCGCTAGGCGAGCGGGGCGCGCGGCAGCGGCGGCTGGGACGACCCGGCGGGAGCGGAGGCCGAGCCAGCGGAGCCAGCCGAGCCAGCGCGCCCACGCCCCTTCCCCGCGCCCGCCGCCCGCAGCCCCCGGCCCGCGGAGACATGAGCGCCCCGCGGCCCGACGCACCCCAGGCGCAGCGGCGCGGCCCAGCGGCCCCGTGATGGGCTCCTGCGTGTCACGAGGTGAGGGGGCCGCGGGCGGGTGGGGTCGGGCTCCCGAGACCCGCGCGCGACCTGCCCCCTCGCCGTTCCAGGGGAACTGGGGGGTGAGAGTGGCGACCCGCCCTTCACGGACCAGCCGCACCCCCAAGGGACAGGGTGCCCAGAGGGGGACAGGGATGGTGCCGGATGGGGGTGCAGCGCAGAGAGGGAGCGTGTGGAGGTCACCACATCCCCGCCCGGCCTCCCACCCGGGCAAGTGCCTTGCTTCCTTCCTTCCTTCCAGCCACACACCCCCTGCCGTGTGCCTGGGAGGGGAGGGAGGCTCTGGTGCTTCCTGGCTTCCCGGAGGGACTTGGGGCGGGGCACCTGGAGTGCTAGTAGACCCCCCACACCCCCACAAGACACAGACCTGCTGGCTTACCGCCCTCCCCCCAGCTCCTTCGCGCCCCTTGCCCCGCCGGTTAATGGTGGTGAACAGGTTATAAAGGTTCCCCTTCCCCCACCTTTATCCCTAACTCCTCATCCCACCTCCATCCCTGGTCAGGGGACAGGAAGGGACAGAGGACAGCTGATGCTCCCAGTTACCCCTGGGCCTTTTTCTGTCTCTGACCTGGCACCCTTCGCTCTCCCTAAGGTGGTCCCTGGGAGCTGAAGGGACCTGCCCCTGCCTGGGGGCCTGGGGTAGGCTTGGGCCTCTTCTGTCCTACTCCGGGTATGCAGAGCCGGGCACCTGGCTGGGGATGGGCAGATTGGTCTTGGGAGCCCTCCGGCCACCAGCTTCCCAACAGGCTGCTGAGCAACGTCTTAGCCGAGGTCAGCCTGGGCTGTTCTCCCAGTTGGTCTCTTCACCCCACAGTGGGACAGGGGCAATGCTGGAAGTGGGGGTGACTCTGGCCTTGGCTCAGGCTCTGCAGACTAAGGCCAAACCCACTGACCCCAACCACAGGGTCTTGGGGGACCACCACGTCCATCACCCCCAGTAGCTTACTCAGGTATGAACCGGCCTTGGGAGGAGCCGGGCGGGCCCCAGAGGGGACCTTGCCGTGGGGGGTGTTGAGGAAGGAGCATAACCCCCCTCCCCCCATCCTCGGACTCCAAAGGGCTCTGTTCACTAGTTCACTGGGGCATTCGGGTAAGTGGCTCAGGATGTCTCTGGAAGGTGTCGGGGTGGGATCACGGGTGGGGGAGGGGAAGGGAGAGGGTCAGGCTGTGTCAGGTTCCTTTACTCATCCATTCATGGAGCTGATGTTAACATGATACCTGCTGTGTGGGGATCTGGATGCTTCCTCAGTCACCGTGTCTCTTCCTTATCGCTTGGCCGTCCCCTGCTGGGCACCGTGGGGACCCAGCCCCAGACGGACTGGCCTGTGACCTGAGGACCCACAGAGCACAGGAGAGGCTGAGAGGAAGACACACTTACTAAAGTCACCCTGTGAGGCTGAGGCCCAGGTCCTCTGACCCCGAACCTGGTGCCGCCTCCACAGCACCCTCTGCCAGGGCTGTTTGAGGTCGCACGAGCCAAGACACATTCTCTCTACCCTTCCTTGTGCAGCCTGGGCTTCCTGAGTGCCACCCCCAGATCTAGTTGTGTGTCCCAACCTTGTCCCCCTCCTGAGCGGATGGGGCCATTGAGAGTCTCAACTTGCACCCGGGAAGGTTGAATATAGATAAAAGGAGGTGTGGGGAACCACACGGGCAGAGGACACCCATCGTCCCAGAAACTCTGGGTGGCTGAACCACGGAACCACCCACCCCTCTACTTGTCACTAGTACTCACTCTCTGAGTGCTTACAGCTTACCCGGTACTAGTCTGAAAGTTTTAGGCACAAAAATCTAATTTTGGGATGTATGCTAACATAGTACTCACTTTATAAATGGGGAAACTGAGGCACGGGGCAGTCGAGTGGCTTGCCCAGGGCCACATAGTTTAGGAAATTGCAAAGCCAGGATTAAACCCTGGCACACGGACCCCAGAGCCTGGGTCCATAGTCTCAGCACACAGCCAGCCCTCGGTCCTGTTGCCTGCACTCGTCCCACCCACCTGGAGCTGCACCTGGCCCCGCACCTGGTCCCCGCACCTGCAGCAATCGCTAATGATAGCCCCCATGTGCCAAGTGCATCCCGGGGCCAGATACACAGCCTGAAGCTGAGGCCAGGGATTGTGCGCCTCACACTGAGCCTGGGGCCTGCACCCAGCTGGGGCCGCCCCACCAATCCCCTAACCCCAGCCTCAGGCCACACCTGGGAGAGCCAGCCCATCCCAGCCTCCCCCCTCCACCACGAACCAGCTCTGGGTCCTCCGCAAGTTACGGAACCTGGTGTGCGTGTGCCTCGGTTCTCATCGCTCAAATGGGAATCATAACGGTAGCGATGTCATAGGGTTTCTGGGGGGGAGTAAGTGGCTGAGTTCATGGAAAGCACTCAGACGAGTACCTGACACGTAGTTAGTGTGTGTAAGTACCAGCCGTTACAATCGTTTTTAATTTTTACCGTCTGCCGACAGCTAATGCAGACCTTCCCGGCTGGGAAAGGGGAGCCGCAGAGGCGTCAAGCCCTGTGCTACGTGGGGCAAAAGGAGCGGGTGGCGCGCACTTGAGGTGCAGAGGACATCGGGAAAGTGACCGGGACCAAATTAAGGCAATAATGCTGTTTCCAGGAGCTATTTTGTTTCATTATCTATTTTTAAGCCACCATTTGTTTTGAGCGCTTATCCCGAGCCAGGCTGAGCCTTTGCTCCCCTGACCTAGTTAGTTCTCGTTCAACCCCGGGAGGGGGCACGTGGGGCGCAGAGACGGGAGGGTCTTACCCGAGGCCACACGGCCAGGCATGGAGAGGCAGGACACGAATCCAGGTCCGCGTGACCCCATTGTCCTCTGCGTCCTCACGTCCCCGCATTGAGAGAGGCACTGAGTGCACGGCCAATGCTTTAAAAAAACCTTCTGGAATAACTCAAATGGTTCATGTCTGGTTGGGGCCTGGGGCTCTGCTGCCACCAGCAGCAATGGTCTGCGTGGAGCAAACAGGAAGTTAATACCTGCGCCCCTTCTCTGCAGCAGGGTCTCCAGGGTGTCAGCACCCCCCCCATGCCCTTGGTGCCGTGACCGCTCTGCCTGTCCCCTCCCCTGGCTCTCTCCCCAGACCAACCCATCAGCCTCCTGGCCCCACCCTGGGGGTCTCCAACGCACTGGGCACTGGGGGGTTGTGAGAGCAGAAATTAGAGATGGGGGATCTTCTTCTAAAAGGTCAGGCATCTGGGAGAAGGCACAGTTCTAGGGGCTGACCAGAGCCACCTACCGTGCCCACAGTACCCAAATCCTGCCTTGCCGGCGAGCAGTCGTACTCAGGCACTGGGGAGACTGAGGAAAGGGCAGCCGGGACCCTGCCGTTGAGGAGCTCGCAGTCTGATGAGAGCGCTACGGCTGTACCCTGGGAGTGCCATGGTGAGGCAGGCAGGACACACACACACTTGGAAAAATGACCTGAGGATCCTCTCTGGAGAGTGGCCCTGGTTAGTGGTCAGAGCACACGCTTTGGAGTTTCCCGCTGGCCTAGGTTTGAACCTTGCATAAGTGACTTAGCCTCTCTGAGCCTCAGTATCCCCATCCGTAAAGTGGGCATGATAGTACCTACTTCACAGGGTCACCGTGAGGGTCGAATGAGGGATCATGGGTGAAAAGGCCGAGGACAATACCTGACACATAGTAGGTGTTCAGTAAACGGTGGCAGCAATCACTGCAGGCCACACCTTGCCCATTAGGGCTGCTGGCGAGGGAGTCATCTAAGATGGCAGAGACCAATCTGGGAAGGCTGCCTGGAGGAGGTGAGGCCAGAGATGGCAGAGGAAGTGGAAAGGAGCTGGGGTATGTGGAAGTCCTGGAGAGGAGCTTGCTGTCTGTCTCCGTCCTTGCTTGGGGATGGAAAGGGACCCCCTTGGGCAGCACAGAGCTGCACCAACCCACTGATGAAGCTACCATCATGGCCCAGGTGACCTGTAAACATATGTCCTAGGAGCAGGGAACACTTAGTCCACTCCAGGCCTGGCCTCTGCCAAGCTCTGTGGCCTGCTCCCATGGCTGTGACTCACCAGGTAGAGAGGCCAAGGGCTCGTCCTCAATGGCCTCCCTCTGCAGAGCCCCCAGGGCAAGCTCCAGCCCTGGGGACAGGAGCAGAGGAGTGGCTGACCAAGATCTGTCCCATTGTCCAGAAAGAGAAACTGAGGGCTGAGGCATGGAGCGGCTTATGGAGCACTTCATCCCCACGATGACCCTTACTGGACGGCTGTTATGTCGCCAATGAGAATCTGCGAGCCCACGGCCCAGAGCTGGCAGGGAGAGGCTGGGATGTGAACCCAGGGCAGGGCCTGTAAGAACACCCTGGACACTACATTCTCTGCAGAGCCAAGGACAGAGCCTTGGGCAGTGCACACGAGGGCAGTCGTGGGCTGGGGGACTGCATCGTGCATCCGGCCGCAGGTGCCCCGAGCAGCTGAGAGGAGAAGCCCGCGGCTGGCCAGGGAGGCGCATCACCGGGGCTTTGGGCCCAGAGTGCTGCGCGGTGACTGTGTGGTTCTGAGAGGTTTTCCCTCCCTGGCTGCTGGGACGGGCCAGGGTTAAACATAGGCCTCTCTGCCCTCCCGGGCTGTGGAGCCCTGGGAGACACTCCAGGGGGAGATGGCAACCACGGTGACTAATGGGCTGGGACAGGGAGCCCCAAAGAACAGCTAAAGGAGCTGGATGACGCTGAAGCAAGTAAGAGGAGCTTGAGGGGTTGTGCTGCAGACTCCCCCAAGGAACAAGCTCAGAAGACTAGTGTGGGAGCTTTGCAGCAAGAGGGGTTTGGGTTAGACATCAGGAGGAACCGGGTGGTTAGGCTCTAAAGCAGATTGACGAGGAGCTGGCATAGGAAGGCAGGACGCATCCGTGATGAGCAGAGGAGAAGCTCTGGTTGAAGACAGAGGGATGGAGGAGACATCTGGATGACACCCCTCTCCTTGAACGATCAAGATGGCCCTCTCCCGGTTGCCATGGCAACCAGAGGGCTGTCACTCCCGTGGACAGAGGAAGTGGAGGAGGGAGCAGATCTGAGAAAGGGGCTCAGACCTTGAGGTCAGGACAGCGGGGTGTGGACTGGGAAAGAAAGGGGGTGCCCCCGACAGCTCCCGTGGGAGAGGGAGGCAGCCACGAGAGCAGGGGCTGGTGGTCCCCTTGGGCAGCCCCCCATCCCCCACCCCACGTGAAACTCTGTGTTTTTCCAGTTGCTGGTGGTGACGCGGCCGCCGGTCCCAGCTGGGCGAAGCACAGCCTGTCATTTCACCCGGGGCCGGTTCATTACCTGACGTCTCCATGGCAACCAGCCTGTGACATCACGGGCCGAAGTCCTCGGGGGAGCAGGTGGCTTTGGGGCTTTGGCCAGGCACCTGCACCCCAACTGAGGTGGGAGGCGGGAGTCCTCCAAGGCCACCACCCCCTCGATGAATGACCTTGCTCCAGTCACGTCCCCTCCAAGGCTCTGACCTCTCCACCAGCCTCCTCCTCGTCAGCCTCACTCCCTGACTGTGGCTGGAGAGTTTTAAAACAGCTTCAGGTGACGACAGGGCCCTAGAAATATTCCAGCACCTCTGAAAGTTCCCAGGGGCAGTCTGAGGCTAGTGCCACCCTCTCCCTGGTGACACGTGACATGCAGAGTTTCCAGAGTCTCAAGATTGACGACTTTCAAACTTTTTTGACTGGACCCGTAGGAATAAATGTATTTTGCATCGTAGCCCAGTACGCACACAGAAAATCCTTACCATTTGTGCGTGTGCCCGCACACGTGTGAACACGCATGATGTCTGCATGGCTTAAACAAAGCTTCATGAAACAATGCTTGACCCGGCTCTGTACTGGGCTCTGATATTTTCCATTCTATTCAATTCTCTTTCTCTCTCTCTCTTTCTCTCCTTTTCTTTCTTGTCAGGGTCTCACTCTGTCACCCAGGCTGGAGTGCAGTGGCTGCATCCTAGCTCACAGCACCCTCAAACTCCTGGGCTCAAGCGATCCTCTTGCCTCAGCTTCCTGAGAAGCTGGTACTACAGGTGCACTCCACCACGCCCAGCTAATTTGCTTTTTACTTTTTGTAGAGAAGGGTCTTGTTATATTGCCCAGGCTGGTCTCAAACTCCTGGCCTCCAGCAATCCTCCCGCTTTGGCCTCCTAAAGTGCTGGGACTGCAGGTGTGAGCCACCATCCCTGGCCTTCTATTTCATTTTTTAAAGATAAGACCTAGGAAATGGCTTGCATGACTCACTGAAGTACGCACCCCGTATTTTTTTTTTTTTTTGAGACAGAGTCTCACTCTGTTGCCCGGGCTAGAGTGCCGTGATGTCAGCCTAGCTCACAGCAACCTCAAACTCGTGGGCTCAAGCGATCCTCCTGCCTCAGCCTCCAGAGTAGCTGGGACTATAGGCATGTGCCATCATGCCCAGCTAATTTTTTTATATATATATTTTCAGTTGTCCAGCTAATTTCTATTTTTTAGTAGAGACGGGGTCTCGCTCTTGCTCAGGCTGGTCTCAAACTCCTGAGCTCAAACGATCTGCCTGCCTCGGCCTCCCAGAGTGCTAGGATTACAGGTGTGAGCCACCGTGCCTGGCCTGCACCCCACATTTGAACTCTGCTTTTGAGGGGTCTTTGTAGAGAACATGGCCTTTGTTGAGATGGAAACTCTGGAGCCCAGAGAGGGGCAGGACTAGCTCAAGGTCACACAGCAGGGACTTGGGATGAAGATGAGCGCAATTCGGCCCACAGGATCCTGGGCTGTCCCTGCTGTTTGTCCCCCCCTCGTACCTGGGCCACCTGCCTTCCTGTTCTCCAGCCCCCGCCCCAGCCGGGCTTTCTCCAGCCTCCCTGACTGGTCCACCTGTTTACAACCTTTGGGCAGATCCCAG
>CAUYSK010043745.1:0-15550 GCA_963575035.1 Avahi laniger | reverse complement strand
AGCTTTTCTTACACCTGCCTGCTTTGGTCAGTGTGATAGGCTGAATAATGGTTCCCCAAAGATGTCCTGTCCTAATTCCCAGAACCTGTGAATGTGTTGCCTTATAGTGAAGAGACTTTGGAGATGTGATTAATAATCTTGAAATGGGAAGATTAATATGGGTTATCTAAGTGGGCTCAATGCAATCACTAGGGTTCTTAGAAGAGAGAGAGGCATGTGACTGTGTGTCATGGCCCAACGTCACTCACATCAGGAATGATATTCCAGGGCTCAGAGTTTTTATCTTCCAGAAGTTGGAAAAGAGCCCAGTCCTTTCTTTGGAATGTGTAGAGTTTGAGTGCCCAAGTCCTTTACTACACAGACCACATTCTGGCCCTTGACCTAGGGTTTCCAACAGCAAAATGCTCATGTTTGTCTGAGCATCTGTATTTAGACTGGCATTTATATAACAGATACAGCAATAGTATCAGTATGAATATGTCTTACCTTTGAAGGAGTCAGTGTAGGTTAGGGATACACAACTAATCCATCCAATAAAGACTTTATCTATATTTTTATATTTTTGTGCTAATTTGATTACTAGTTTCCCCCTTTGATCTACTGCTATTTTGTTTTCTGTTTGGGGGTTTTGTTTGTTTGCTTGTTTGCTTTTGGTTTCTTGAGACAGGCCTCGCTCTGTCACCCAGGCTGGAGTGCAGTCGCGTCATCATAGCTCACTGCAACCTCAAACTCCTGGGCTCAAGTGATCCTCCCACCTCAGCCTCCTGAGAATCTGGGACTACGGGCATGGGCCAACATGCCCGGCTAATTTTTCTGCTTTTTGAAAAGATAGGGTCTCGTTCTTGCTCAGGCTGGTCTCAAACTCCTGGCCTCAAGCAATCCTCCTGCCTTGACCTCCCAAGGTGCTAGGATTACAGGCATGAGCCACCATGCCTGGCTGATCTACCATTATTTATACCTAATGCTAAACTCATACAGAACTATTTTAAATAGAAATTAGCTGATGGTTAGATAAATCCAATTCTTCATCAAGTCAGTCACTTTTCATTGGTATTATATCCTGAGGAGGCTTTAATTCAACGTCTCAACACGTTTTATCATCAATATCAGTATTATCATATAACTTATATACCTGAGGTAGTTGAACTTTACCAACCATGCCAGTGTTACACCATACTGCAATATGGTCATTGTATAATTCAATTTCATTACGGTAAGAATTACAAAATATATACTATGCCTTATCAACAGAATTGGGCCTTGGTCATATACCAGATTTTATTATGGATAGGTGTTGTTACAATTTGCTATGATTAGGTTATTACTAGATTTCAAGTTAGTTGAAGACAAAGCTAGTCACACTGTTTCAGTTTAAAAGCTTATATGGAGACCGTTTTCCATTGTAAGCTATTATATAGCAAGGCTGGCCTCCTTCCTACAGGGAGGACATGGATAATATTCAACATAGCTTCTATCCTATCCCCACTAACTGTATTATATTAAATGTCTTATTGTGATTTATTCTTAAAGCAAGGGCACTCATAATGCATAGTGTAAATTACAAGTACCCTCAGGGAACTTTCACAGGTTTGAAAGTCCATAAGATTTCCATAGGTATCCCTGTTGAGCCTTAATAGTTTGGGCTACTTTGGCCTCTGTCTATATTAAAATAGCCAAGAGGCCATGTTGGGTCAGAGTACAAACCCTTTCTCAACACTGGGTCCTAGCATTATCTAGTATTATTTCTGAATCTTCAATGAACTTTTTTTAAAAATGTTTTTAGATTGACTCCTATCCCTGGAATAGAATTTCCTCTAATAGTTTTACTCTAGCTCACAAAATCTTTTCCTCTGAATGTTACTCCTCATCAAAAAAAAAAAAAAAAGTCAGCTTGTTCTGTGATGCCTACATAGATATCTATCTATCCGAAAGCTCTTTTCTGTCTTGTGGACCAATGTTGCTAAATCTACCATTCTTGTGGGGTTTTTTTCAGCATATTATGAGGGCACAAATGTTGAGGTTACATATATTGCCTTTGCCCCACTCAAGTCAGATCTTGAAGCATGTCCATCCCCCAGATGGTGCGCATCATACCCATTAGGTGTGAATATACCCACCCCGTCCTCCCTCCTTCACCTCCCATCTGTCCAACACCCAATGAATGTTATTACTATATGTGCACGCAAGTGTTGATCAGTTAATACTAATTTGATGGTAAGTACATGTGGTGCTTGTTTCCCATTCTTGGGATACTTCTCTTAGCAGAATGGGCTTCAGCTCTATCCAGGATATCACAAAAGGTGCCAGATCACCATTGTTTTTTGTGGCTGAGTAGTACTCCATGGTATACATATATCACATTTTATTAATCCACTCATGTATTGATGGGCACTTGGGTTGTTTCCACATCTTTGCAATTGTACCAAACATGTTTTTGCCATTGGGTGCTAATGGCCTAAGGGCAATTAGAATACCTATTTTGTACCCCAAAATGATGGCTCCCCCATACTAGGGTTAGATGAGTAGCAGTCACACCTAGATTTAATTTATTTTGACTATGCCGTAAGGCCTCCCACAGCCTTCTTCCTCCCATGGTAGGGCTATTCTTCAGGGGAATTCAAGCTTTCATGTGATGCCTACTGCTTTAATCCCTTCAGAAACCTATTATCCTTTCCTATTCTATTTAATAGCTCTCCATCCACAAAAACGGGTGATATATATTTGTGCATAACACACTGTGGTAGGTCAGACATATCACTGCTATGTATTTTTTCCATTATAACCAGGGAACTTCCTAAGCATTTGGTCATCAGTGTTTATAGTTACATAGTAATCAGTCAGCCAAGAGTTGTACACTGCAAGATCCAATGGCCCAGTAGGGAGTAGTTCCTCGAAATTCCTTCCCAAATGATATCTTTTATAGGAAATGTAACCTGAAATAAGAGTCCATAGATACTAGTATATTAGTAGAGTTCCACTCAGTAACTAACAATTGATCCAGTTCATCACTTCACCAAAATATCTCCCAGAGCAATGCCATTCAGATTTGCAGGCTTCATTTGACCTTGTCAGGTTCAAAAAGCAGAAGTGATCTCAGCAAACATATGGCTCCATCCTTTTGGGTATCTGGTGTAATTGCACTAAGAGAAAATATTGTTCTCTTGCTCTGAGCCTTTCTCAAAGGACCAATGTAATATTGGATTTCTCTCATTTCATAACCCATTTATTCATTTCTTTACCCTGAGCTACTATTTCTCTTCCTCTCCATTTGTCGTTGCTTTTTATCTAAACTTTTCCACCTTTGGAACAGATGTTAGATTCAGCCACTGTGTTGGTCTGGATTGTCAGCAATAATACCAGTCTACCAAGCGTCTCCCCCACAGTGCATTCTCATCTGTCTTAGTCCATTTTTTGCTGCTATAACAAAATACCACTGACTGAGTAATTTATAATGAACAGAAATTTGTTTTCCCAGAGTTCTGGAGGCTAGAAAATCCAAAATCAAGGAGCCAGCATCTGGCGAGGGACTTCTTACTATGTCAGCTCATGGCAGAAGGGCTAAGAAAGGATGAGAGAGAGTAAAAGATCAAACTTGCAGTCCCAAACCCTTTTATAATATAATCAGCATTAATTCTCTTATGTGACTGGTGCCCTCATGATCTATATAGCATTAGATCCCATACCCCAACACTGTTGCATTAGAAATTAAATTTCCAACACATGCTTTTTTGGTGGACACATTCAAACCACAGCATCATCCATATAGGTAGAATTACATAGGTACAGAAGTAGTGGGCTGGTACAACCACAAGGCAGTAAAGCTGCATTCACTGTCAACTCCAATTTTGCCAGATGGGATGAAGGCACAGTCCAGCCCATCAGGCCCTTAGGAATTCTGGCATAAATGTTTAAAGGTATAGTTACAGTTTCTTGCATAGTGATCACCCCTGCGTCCGGAACCTGCAGTTGCAGCCATGGTCCTGGGACTACCACAACTGGTAGGAAACAGGAAAATTGAGGTGATGTAGAGAAGAATTGTATAGTTATACCAGCATATTCCTCCACACCCATTCTACAAGTCCCATAGAAAAGTGGAAGAATCTATCTAGGTGAAATTACATGCCTTCTGTTTTATAGTACTAGGTAGGGACATGTTCCCAGTCAGACATGATATCCACCTCTCCTTTAGCCCCCATCATGTTGAGTGTGAGTTTACCCTCAGGAAGGCATGAAAACTAGCCTTTCTTGCCTTTATCCCCCACCCATTTCAAATATTAATAGTTCCAATTGTCTACTAAACCATTACTTTAAGGATAATATGCAACATGATATGTCTACTTGATGTGATACCCATTGTTGGACACTATAGGCTGTAAATTGTTTTACTTGGTTTTTAAAAAAAAAATGTAACTCAGCAGTCCGAGTTGGCACAGTATCTGCCATTACAGTCCTTTTATAGTTTTGTGAGCATTTTTATCTACCAACAGATAAGCAAAGCCCAATCCAGAGTAAGCATCTATTCTTGTCCGGATACATATACAGCCACTCAGAATACCAGCATCAGTCCAATGCAGTGTATTTGCCAGCTCTGTGCAGGGCCTTCTTCCTGGGGAGTCTGTCACACAGACATATGCAGTCTCCGTATTTCCTCCTGGCAGACAGGACAGTTCTTGTTAGCATTTTGTGCCTCAGAGGGAGCAAGAGGTATATATTTATGACTAGCCCATCTTTATATTGCTTCAGCTCCTCCATGTTAATTCATTTCATGGACCTAGGTGGCCTCCTCAAGTGAGCATGCCAGGTTTGGTGGTTCTGATCACCTTGTACTCCTAGAAGGAGGTTCTTCTGATGTGCATTAAGATGTCCTATTTTAATGCACTACTTATATTCCCATGGTGATTTCCATAGGGCCATGCCCCATACAGGCATCTATTAGTCCAGTTTTCCGTTGCCCATGTAGCTGACCATATGTCCAAGACATTAGCCACTGCCCATGAGTTAGTAAAAACCCAAACATAGGAGCTCTTATCATTGTTCAATTCTGGAAGCCCTACTGCAAGGAAAACAACATGCAATTCAGTATACCGAGCTGATTTGTTCTTGCCTTCTTTAATCAATTTTTCCATCAGTCAATCACAGTGTGGCGGCCCTCCAAACAAGGCACTGTCTGTCCACCTTAAAGCTGCCCTCCATAAACCAAGAGGTGATTTTTTGGTCATTGGAGAGCTGTTCAAAGGGCATGACTGATGTCACAGTAAAATCCGGCAGTTACTCTAGTGGTTCCAAAGTTAGCTGTAGGGGAAAAGAGGTCACCTTCTCTTGAATATGATGAGTAACTCCTTGCATTCTTCCTAATAGCATGTTCTTTTATAAACTATTTCCATTTTATTATGGAACTCTTCGGGGACTGCCTCCCATATCAAAGTGTGTTTCTTTGATATCATTCAAGACATTATGGGTATTTCAAGTTTCCACATTAGTTTAAATCCCTTTAGTCATAGGGACAGTTTCAGTTAATGCCAATGCAAGCCAATAATTGTCCTTTAAAGGATGTATACATTACCACTGCATAGGGAAAATTTCTGGTCCTTATTGCCAATGGTCACTGCTGGTGGTACTCACAGGCTTTTGTCATAAACTCTAGTCTACATAAATACGTGTTGCAGATACTTCCAAAATTGTATCTGAGTATAGATCATGAAGGCCCAAAGGCATTGAGAGAGATGCCACTTTTTGCAATTCATAGTCTGCTTTCATTGGGGCACCCATTCAAATATGACCTTCTTTCAGATAATTTTATGGGTAGGATTTAGTAATATTCCTAAATGTGGAATATGAATCCTCCAAAATTTGAACAAATTAACTATGTGCTGTGATTCTTACTTAGTTCTCAGGACAAGCAACAACAGTGGCTTACTTTCAGTCATCTGTGGACTGTCAATGGTGGCTCCTGTCCAGGTTATTCCTAAGAATTGTATCATTTGGGCAGACCCTTGAACCTTTGCTGGATTTATCAACCAGGCTTTATTGGGGATAAGTGTCACCACTGCATATAAGTCAGTGCTAGCTTGCTCTTTAGTTTCTAATATTTTCATATTATCAATATAATGTCTTATTACACTCGAGACCTGTATTAAGTCTAAATACCTTCCAACAAAATTATGAAAATAAGCTGGTAATTTAAAAAAAAAACTCTGTGACAATATGGTAAATGTAAATTGGGAATCCTTCCTATGTAAAGCCAAACTATAATTGGCTCTTTTCTGAGACTGAAATAGAAAAAAATAAAAAGAATTTGCAAGATCAATCACTGAGCATCATTCTCCCTTAGGCTGATGTATTTTTTGCACCACTGAAACTGTAGCAACAACTGCTGATGCTATAGGCAGCACTACTTTATTCAAGTCTCAGTAAGCTGCTGTGAATCTCCATTAGTCATATACCCTTTTCATGAGCCATGCTGGGCTATTGTACAGAGAACTTTCAGTACCAGCACTGCAGCTTCTAACATTGTTCTTAATTAAAGTAGTGATAGATTTTTGTCCATCAGCTATTCTATGCTATTTCAAATATCAACCTTTATGAGCTTAGGCAATTCTATAGATTCTCATTTAGAATGTCCAATTAATACTGGCTGAAAGGCAAACTAATATGGCTTTTATTTTACAATACTAGATAGGAAAGTGTTCCCCAGTCAGACATAATATTTATACCAATAATGCATTCAGCTAAAGTAGATACAACCACTTCACATGAAGTGCATTAGAACATTCCAATGTTCATACAAACTTTAACCTAATTCCCATCAACCATTGCATCCTCATATCCTCCAACCTAACTGTAGTTCCGGTTATGAATTCACCAAAAGGTTTTAGAATCATAGAACATTTGACTTCCATATCAAGGAGTCCCAGAAAATTTCTTCTCCACTTGCTGGCCACTTTATACATGTATGTGCATATGGCTTTGGTCTCAACTGGGGATTGAATCAGAAGACACTCATTCCTTTATTAATCCTCATCCTTATTAACTGACAGCCCATTACACTCAGCAATTAGAAGTCAAGTTTCTAATTGTAATCTTTGTCTTCCAACTTTTTAAATTTATTCAAACTAGAGTAAATAGAACAAATTTGTTTAGAGTCTTTCAATGTTGGGGACCAACAGGGGTTCCCATCAGTGTACCCAACTTCCCTTGGTGCTACATTAAGTCTTTGTTTCAACCACATTAATGTCTGCTTTATCCATGCCATTTATTAATAACCAACTAAAGTTTTTCACCCTGCTAGAATGAGTCCCTGGAATCTCTCCTTTGTCCTTCCCTCATTCTCTAGTGAATCACTCTAATTTTCTTTTTTTTTTTTTTCAGAATATTACAGGGGTACAAATGTTTTTGTTATATGAACTACTCTGCAGGATGGACATACTTGAAGCCCTTACTCAGATGGTGTAAAGGCAATATATATAAACTAAACATTTTTACTCCCATAATATGCTGAAATAAAAAAAAAACACATTGAGGGGAAAAAAGATAACAATATAAAAAAAAACCAAGAATGAAGGCTATAAAGACATTTTCAGATAAAGAAGAAAAAAATAATTACTTTTGTACAATTTGAATCAAAGTTATAAGTGTATCCATCACGTAGATAGTGTGTATTGTACATGTTAGGTGTCAAATAACCCATCCCCTCCTCCCCCCTCCTACCTGCTTGATTTCTGTTGAGTTTTACTACCATATGTACACATGAGTATTGATCATTTGATTCCAATTTAATAGTGAGTACATGTGGTATTTGTTCATCCATTCTTGTGATACTTCGCTTAGGAGGATGGTCTTCAGTTCCATCCAGATTGTTACAAAAGGTATTAGTTCACCATAGTTTTTATGGTTGAGTAGTGCTCCATAGTATACATATACCACATTTATTAATCCATTTATGAATTGATGGACACTTGGGTTGATCCCACATCTTTGCAATTGTGAATTGTGCTGCAACAAACATTCGAGTGCAAGTGTCTTTTTTATAAAATGTCTTTTTTTTTTCCTTTGGGTAAATACCCAGTAGTGGGATTGCTGGATTAAATGGTAGGTCTACTTTTAGTTCTTTGTGGTATCTCCATTATTACTTTCCACAGAGGTTGAACTAGTTTGCAGTTCCGCCAACAGTGCATAAGTGTTCCTTTCTCTCCACATCCATGCCAGTATCTGCTTTTTTGGGACTTTTTGATAAAAGCCAATCTCACTGGAGTTACATGATATCTCATTGTCATTTTGATTTGCATTTCTCTGATGATTAGAGATGTTCAGCATTTTTTCATATGTTTATTAGCCATTAGTCTATTTTCTTTTGAAAAGCTTCTGTTCACATTTTTTGCCCAATTTTTAATGGGGTTGTTTGATGTTTTCTTGCTAATTTGCTTGAGTTCTTTGTAGATTCTTGTTATTAGCCCTTTATTGGATGTATAGCATGCACATATTTTCTCCCATTTCTGTAAGTTGTCTATTTGTTCTATTAATTGTTTTCTTGGCTGTGCAGAAGCGTTTTAATTTAGTCACGTCCCATTTATTTATTTTTGTTATTACTATGATTGCCTTTGAGGTCTTCTTCATAAATTCTTTGCCTTGGCCAATATCTATAGGAGTTTTTCCAACCTTTTCTTCTAGAATTCTTCTAGTTTCATGCCTTAGGCTTAAGTATGTTATCCATTGTAAATTAATTTTTGTGAGTGATGAGAAATGTGGATCCTGTTTTAGTCTTCTACATGTGGCTATCCAATTTATCGAATAGGGATTCTTTTCCCCAGTGTGTGTTTTTGTCTGGTTTGTCAAAGATCAGATGGCAATATGAGGATGGTTTTATATCTAGGTTCTCTGTTCTGATCCATTGGTCTGTGATTCTGTCCTTGTGCCAGTACCATGTTGTTTTGTTACTGTAACCTTGTAGTATAGTTTTAAATTTGGGGAAGTGATGCCTCCTGATTTGTTCTTTGTGCTTATGGCTGCTTTGTCTATTCAAGGTCTTTTCTTCTTCCATACAAAGCATAGAATTATTTTTTCTACATCTGCAAAAAATCGTGTTGGTATTTTAAAGTGGATTGCATTGACTCTGTAAATCACTTTGTGTGGTATAGACATTTTAACAATGTTGATTCTGCTGACCCATGAGCATGAGATGTTTTTTCCATTTATTTATATCCTCCATGATTTCCTCCCTCAATGTTTTGTAGTTCTCCCCATAGAGGTCTTTAACTTCCTTCGTTAAATATATACCTAGGTTATTTTATTTTCTTGTTGCTATTGTGAAAGGTATTGAGTCTTTGATTTGATTCTCAGCTTGACTATTGTTGGTAATTAGGAATGCTATTGATTTGTGTACATTGATTTTGCAACCTGAGACTTGTTGAATTTATTTATTAATTCCAGGAGTCTCTTGACAGAAACTTTGGGGTTTTCTAGAGATAAAATTGTATTATCAGCAAAGAGCAATAGTTTGACTTCTTTTTCCCTATTTGAATGTCCTTGATTTCTTTCTCTTGTCTGATTGCTCCAGCAAGGACTATATTGAACAGAAGTGGTGACAGTAGGCAACCTTGTCTGGTTGCAGTTCTAAGCAGGAATGCTTTCAATTTTTCTCCATTCAGTATGATGTTGGCCTGGGTTTGTTGTACATAGCTTTTATAATATTGAGGTATGTTCCATCTATGCCTGTTTTGTTAAGAGTTCTTATCATAAAAGGGTGCTGAATTTTGTCAAATGCTTTTTCTGTATCTATCAAGAGGATCATATGGTCTTTGCTTCCATTTATGTGGTGAATCACATTTATAGATTTGCATATGTTGAACCATCCTTGCATCTCTGGAATGAAGCCCACTTGATCACGTTGGAATTTTTATTTATTTATTTATTTTTCTGCTGTGCAGCTGAATTCAGTTTGCTACAATTTTATTGAGAATTTTTGGATATTTATTTATAAGGGATATTGGTCTGTAGTTTTCTTTTCTTGTTATGTCCTTTCCTGGCTTTGGTATTATAGAATAGGCTGGGGAAGAGTCCTTCCTTCTCTATGTTATAAAATAATTTCTGCAGTATATGTACCAGTTCTTCTTTTTAGGTCTGGTAAAATTCAGCTGTGAAATCATCTGGTCGGGGACTATTTTTTGTTAGGAGATTTTTTTATTGGTGCTTCAATTTTGTTACTTGATATTGGTCTGTTTAGGAGCTCTATTTCTTCCTGATTGAACCTAGGGAGGTTTTGTGTTTCCAAGAATTTGTCAATTTCCTCAACGTTTACAAGTTTACATGCATAGAAATTTTTATAGTATTCAGAGATAATATTTTGTATTTCTGTGGTGTCAGTTGTAATATCTCCTTTTTCATTTCTGACTGAGCTTACTAGGGTCTTTTCTGTTTCTGGTTAATCCAGTGAGAGGTCTGCCAATTTTGTTCATCTTTTCAAAGAAACAATTTTTTGTTTCATTAATCTTCTATATTATTCTTTTGTTATAGATTTCATTTAGTTCTGCTCTGACTTTAGTTATTTGTTTTCTTCTGCTGGTACTGGGATTGGTTTGCTCTCCCTTTTCCAATTTCTTTAGACAATTAATTATATTGCTGATTTGTGATCTTTCTATTTTTTGGATGTAAGCATTTATAGCTATGAATTTTCCTCTTATGACTGCTTTTGTTGAATCCCACAGATTTTGATAACTTGTGCCCCCCTTGTCATTTAGTTCAAATAATCTTTTGATTTCCATCCTAATTTCCTTCTTGACCTAAGACTAAAGGAATGGCCAGGCAAGATGGCTGACCAGAGACACCAGCTGCCAAAGTGTTTCAATAAGAAGAAGTTTTAAATGAAAGAGAAACAATGAACAGACAGACAAATATAGATCAGATGTGCATCTGAAGGTAGGGTGCCAGAGCCTTGGTTAGACTTCTTGAGAAGAAATTGCAGTGCAGAACAAGAAGGAGCAAGGTATCAGCAAAGATCAATCCCTGAGAGGCTTGGAGTCTAGTGAGAAGGGGGGGCTTCAGCTCCTCAGGTTTCAACACAAACTGTGTCAAAATTGATCATAAGAAATAGAGGTATTATAATATCAGGAGTGAATGGAACCTAACTATAGCTACAGATAAAATGTAAAAGAAAAGAATTTTGTATTTTCAAGCCAATAAACTTGAAAATCTAGCTATAATATGCAATTTCTGAGAAAAGAAATATGTAACTTACCAAACTGACAAA
The DNA here is from genome assembly GCA_963575035.1 of Avahi laniger. Taxonomy (NCBI): domain Eukaryota; kingdom Metazoa; phylum Chordata; class Mammalia; order Primates; family Indriidae; genus Avahi; species Avahi laniger. Next base: position 4,308 of record CAUYSK010043745.1, on the reverse strand, counting down.
AAGAAATAAAACATCTAAATTTTCTTATAATCCTTAGAAAAGTTGAATCACATTAATAGCTAAAACTCATTTACACATGAAATCTCCATTCTCTGATACTATACAGGTGATTTCTAGTCAATGTCAAGGCAAAGATAATTCCAACATTGAGCAAATTCTCCAGAGAATAGAAAAAAAAAAATGCTTCCCAACTCACAATTTGAGGCTAGTACACCCAACTCACAGTTTGAGACTAGCACAACTGAAATCACAACCAGATAAGGACAGCATAAAAATGGAATATTATAGCTCAATCTCTTTATGGATATAAGTACAAAATCATAAGCAAGATATTAGCATGCTAAACCCAACAATATATCTTTTGAAAATAATACATCATGAACAAGTTGGGCTTATTACAGCAACAAAAGAATGGTTCAACCTTAGAAATTCTAGAGTTAAATTGATCAATGTAAAAGATCTAACATTTTAAAACCCCATATGTCAATCTTAATAATTGCAGAAAAAATCATCTAATACCAATTCATGATTTAAAGACCAACTTACAAACCAGGAAGAGAAGGGAACTCCCTTAATCTGATGAAGCATATTTACTATAAGTTGATGTTTGAAATCACAGTAAATGATTAAACTTTAAAAGCATGCTCTTTAAAATCAGGAACAAGACAATTTTCTCAATATCATTTCTGCTTTCCAACATGATTATGCTACACACATACTCAACACAAAGTTAAAGGTAAATGTTAGAAAGAAAGAAGCAAAACTACCATCATTTCAAGATGATATTTGTATATAGAAAACCATAGAGTTCACAGAAAATTTTGTAAAACAATGAATAATTTAGCCAGGTTACTAAATATAAGATTTATGTACAAAATTCAACTGTAGTGTAATAACATAGACTTATAAAATGCAATTTTTAAAAAGATTCTATTTAATACCAAAAGATGCTGAAAGAACCCTATAAATAATTCTAAGAAATGATATGCAGCCTTTGTATTTAACAAATATTTACTGGGTATCCACCATGGATACTGCAGAAAACAAAAGAGACAGAAAGCTCAGCTCTCAAGTATCTTCTATTGTAGTTAAGGAAGACAGACAATAAATGAGTAGTAAGTAAGTGTATTGTATACTAGAAGATGATAAATGCTATGGAGAAAAATAAAGCATGAAAGTGGCATAGGGAAAGCTGGGGGTAGGAACTGCAATTTTGTTTGGATACTGTAAAAGAAAATAACATTCTCGGGACCACTCCCCCCAACTCCTTACGCAAAAGAGATAGTGAAGGGCTTTGAAGGACCAGCGCTACAGATCATTCATTGAGGAAATTCCTCGCTGGCCTCCCATATACAAGTACATGCAAATTGTACCTTTAGGTCTGCAGGCTACATCTAGCTCCTAAAACTTAATTCTGTTCAATTCCGCACTAATAATGAATTATAAGTTTATTTTCACAGGTACAAAACAGAGACAAGACAGGATCAGACATTATTCCACCTACCCAGGGACATCTACATAACTGGTAAAAAGGTAAATAGACAGGGGAAAGAAGATTGGCAGGCAGCATCAAGGATCCATTTATATCAACGTTGATGAACTTAAAGTGAGACCTGTAAGCATGGCTGTGTGTTTTTCCTCTCCTGTGTTGATGCAAAGTAGGAAGAGAGTTGAACTTCACCAGGGTCAAAGTTCAGCCAAGCAAGTAATCACAGCAAGGAAGGAGCAAGAGTGTTGAGGGTGTACACAAGGAAATGTCTGTAATGATTGACGGAGGAGTTTAAACTGTGGGAGGAGAGTCAACAGGACATGAGTATGGACTAGGGAGAGTGAAAAATCACATTAATCAGTGGATTGTAGATCCAGGGCCTTGAAGGATTGTTACAGTGGTGACACTAGAATGAGCAAGCTGAAAAGACAGGACAAGGCAAACAGAGAGCTGAATGTTTGAGCCTGAGATTATGGAAAGGTGACAGAAAGTCTATACTATGACCATGTAAGTGAGAGGCTAAGATAGGATGGAGGGGAGAAATTGAAGTAATTCAAGGCCACAATGGTAGAAGAATCATTTATGTGAATATATTAAAGTCACCAAGAATCAAGGTAGGAATATTGTCTAAAAGACTGGCAGTGATCAGGACCAAAAATCATTGAGAAATAAGGGAGAGTGAAGTGGGGAAAGCAGGCAACCACAACAAGGGGGTGTACTGAGTGTGATGTCTGACAGGACAGTCAAATGTTAGGCGGTTTAAGTCAGAAGGGGCAAGAAAGATCTCATAGCAACAACAAAACATATCCCACCTCCATAGCCAGTGATGTGAGTGGCGTAGGACATTGAAATAGCCCCACTGAGTGGGGGCAGTGTTCTGTGCACAGGGTAATTTTAAAAGAACATGGACTGCAGAACTATGCATAACAATAAATTTAAAAAGAAGAAATGAGTTAATTTTTCAACGATGAGAGGATTAATAAGCATATGGATTATTTATATAATGGAATACGCTACAACACTGAAAATATATGAGCCAATGCTCATGTGTTAACATGAGCAAAATCTACAAAAATATTAATAATTTGAGCAGAAAAGGCAGACAGCAAAAGAATGGCCCAGCATGATGTAATTTACATAATGTCTCAAATATTGTGTATACATGGGTTGCTTATACATTGCATAGAGAGACACAAATATATTTCCAAATTATGGTTAATTATTTACTAATATATAGCTTTGAGAATGCTAAATAAATGCAAGATCCTTTATTACGGAGACAAAAGGTAATTGGCTCAGAGAAATATGCGCCAAGGTGGGATGGGAGAGACTTGAAATTATCAAACTGTTACGGCTTGTTCATTTTATAATTCTCCATACTTTTTGATTTTCTGAAATGGGTATTATTTATAAAAGGTAAAAAATGCATAATACTTCTAGTGTTATTGTCTATAGGGTGCTTTCATATAAATTACCTCTTTTATTACACAAGATTAACCTGTGAATAGTGAAAGTAATTGTTATTACTATTTTTATTTCATAAATGAGGGATCCAAGGCTCAAAAAAGTGCCACAGACAGTAAAATGAGTAAAAGCAGAGCCAGAGCTAAGCTCTTTGGGTCTGAATCATACTCTTCCTTTGATATGCTAGTATTTGATTAGTGATACTACAGTGGGGTCAGAGTCAGGGGTACAACCATCCCAGTTTATCGTTTTCTTGCCCTTGTGTTACAGCAAAGTGTGTTCAATCAAATTGAAACAAAAAATATTTATTGAGGTGTTCCTGCTATGTCCAAGGTTATGAAATGTATTTCTTCTTCTTGATTTTCTGAAACTTTATAGATTATCAACTCCTCTATAGCATCATAAAACAATGTGGAAGGCTGCTGTTCTTATTTTTGGAATCATGTAGTCAATTATTTTTCTCTAGATGTAAAATCTACCTAGAGCTACTTAAGTGAATGGCAGTAGGCACGTCAGAAAATGTGGGCAAGCAGAAGCCTAAATCGTATTCTTCACTTTGGCTTTATGTTGGACTTAAGTCACATTGTATATTTGTGTCTTACTTTATCCAATTGGGACAGAAATATGACAGTTTACAATTTTAAAGCACTCAAATAAAAGACTTTGCATGATCACAAAGCATATTACTGTACCTCTCATAGCCTGTTGCATTGTAGCAACTGTTTAATTTGCTGATCACAAGAGTATTGTAAAGAGTTAATTTGCACCAGCATGTAACAAATCTTATCAATTATCTCATGTCATACTTCTATAAAGATTGTTCAGTCATTATGTAAGGCAGTGTGCATGGTAGTTAACAGTGTGGGCTATACTGAGCTTGGTTCCTGACCTATAAAATAAGAATAATGCTACTTACTTGTTGGAGTTGTGATTAAAAGAGATAATATATATAAAACTCTTGGTACAGTAATGGTTGGGCTCAATAAATTTGGCTGCTTTCATTATTATTCAGAATCACTGTATTAATCAATACTGTTACTGGACCATTGGTCTGTTCTTATCAGATTCTGGATTTTGAGGGTTATAACTGTAAATTGTCTTCCCTATACTTTTCTAGAAATCGCCACTCCTCAACCCATCCACATGATGGCAGCAAAACCTGCCATGTTTCTATAATGTGTCTACCCCTTCCCACAATTCATTGGTCTGGAGGTTAATGCTTGACTTAAGCTGGTTCGATATTTAGTCCCGAAAATTATGGAACTTGAAAGGAGAGAAGGGGGCAAAAAGAAGAAAACGAGAAAGAGAGAGAATGCAACAGTGAATAACAAAAAGGCTAATCTCTGTCTTACTGT
>CAUYSK010043744.1:0-16620 GCA_963575035.1 Avahi laniger | reverse complement strand
TTTAGCTGTCCAATTAATTTCTTTCTATTTTTGGTAGAGACGGGGTCTCGCTCTTGCTCAGGCTGGTCTCGAACTCCTGAGCTCAAACAATCCGCCCGCCTCGGCCTCCCAGAGTGCTAGGATTACAGGCATGAGCCACCGCCCCCAGCCTGGGGTCTAGATCTTGAAGCAGCTAGTGGCAACTGGAAATTCAGCTCTTACGGAATATGTGGGCTAAAATGCTCTATCCAAGATAGAAACCAAAGCCAGAAACTGGGGCAGGACTAAGGTGACCAACCATCCTGGTTTTTCCAGGACTCTTTCTGTTTCAGCACTAAAAATCCCAAGTCCTAAGAAACCCTTTAGTTCCGACCAAATAGCAATGGATTGTCACTAATTTCCCCAGTCCCATGAAAGGAGGCTGAATAAAACTGTTGCTGATACTTCCTGGGGCTGCACATTTATGAGAAGCTTTGGACCCAGAAAGAGAAAAAACAAAAATAAAACAAAACAAAAAAAAAGAAAAACATCACTAACGCAACTGAATTAACAGCTGGCTTAGTTACTGAATTGGCCATATTCCCGATATCAATAAGGAACAGGAGCCCTCTAAAGCCATTTTAAGAACTGGTTCTGGACTGGGTATGAAATGTGGATAAGGAAAAACAGAAATATTCATCAAACTTGGAGATGGGCTGGGGGGGTGTGGCCCATACATATAATCCCAGCACTTTGGGAGGCCAAGGCAGGAGGATCACTTGAGTCTAGGAGTTTGAGAGCAGCCTGGGTAACATAGTAAGACCCAGTCTCTACAAAAAAAGTTTAAAAATTAGTGGGCTGGTCAGGCGCAGTGGCTCACGCCTGTAATCCTAGCACTCTGGGAGGCCAAGGCGGGAGGATCGCTTGAGCTCAGGAGTTCGAGACCAGCCTGAGCAAGAGCGAGACCCCGTCTCTACCAAAAATAGAAAGAAATTAATTGGACAGCTAAAAATATATAGAAAAAATTAGCCGGGCATGGTGGCGCACGCCTGTAGTCCCAGCTACTCGGGAGGCTGAGGCAGAAGGATTGCTTGAGCCCAGGAGTCTGAGGTTGCTGTGAGCTAGGCTGACGCCACGGCACTCACTCTAGCCCGGGCAACAAAGTGAGACTCTGTCTCAAAAAAAAAAAAAAAGGAAAGAAATTAATGCTAAAAAAGACAATCAATGATGGAATAATTGGTATGAGATTAACTCTCCTGCTATTAAAAAATGATAAAAATAGACAAAGTATATAAAACAACCATTTTGAGAAGTTGAACAACAAGCAGTGAAGGACTGTGATCCCTGGGAGAAAGAAAACAAATGAGTTGAGTTCCACAACTGTCCTGCTTTCTGTCTGGAGGCACTCTGTGGATTGATATATAAAGAGGGAGAAACTAAGCAGAGCACAGTGGTTTTGCTGAGCTTAGGGAGGTGACTGCAATTTGAGAAACAGTATCAGAGAGGCGAAAGCTGTGAAGAGAGAGAGCTCCGGAAATCTGCATTAAGGGTCATCTTGAGTCTTTGCTCGAATACTAAGATGCACATGCATAAGGCGGGAATCCATAAGGCCAGGCAAAGAATAACTACTGGGAGACGAACAACTGACAGAGAAAGAAATACTAAGGAGCTGAGACCTGAGCAACACTTTTATGGGGCTGGGAAGCATTTGAGTTACAATTGGTGCAAAAACCTCTTGAACCTGTGGGTGCTAAGAGACAGTCATCCGTGGTAATGCTATATGTCTTGCGACAACTTTTGTTCCAGACTATCTTTCCAAGGCCAGCAGCCTTTGGAAGGTATAGCGTCACCCTCCAGGACAGAGGACAGATTTGTTTCCTGACCAGGATAGTAAAGAGAATGGTTCTTTCCACGATGAAGTTTGGCAGATTTACTAGCAGTTATCGTATAATACTAGAGGTGTCCTAAGTTCAAGGCTCTTCAGATGTGACAGTTCCACTGCATGTGCAACATTCACCTGGACCCACTCTACATTATCCCCATGGGGTTTGGGGAACAAGGGAAATCAATGAGAATATGAAGAAGCCCATGCTATCTGCTATGCTGTCAATAATAAGGTCCTTTGTCTCTAACCTACGAGTGTCATATCTTCTGTCACCATCTCTCAAACTGTGGCAAGCTCATTTGCTGGCTTATAAGTAGGGTAAAATCTCAGACCCTGACTTGACAGAGGAGCATTTAATAGAGACCTCAAAAAGGCTATACTATAAAAGTATGGCTAAAGTAGTCCTAGAGTAAAGAATTCTTTAGAACAGGAGTGGGCAACTCTAGCCTACAGACCAAATCCAATTCACAGACCGGTTTTGTATGGCTTACCAGCAAAAAATACTTTTTTACATTTTCAAAGGGTTGTAAAAAACAAATATGCAAAAGAAACTATAGAGTCTAAAATGCTATCTGCCCCTTTAAAGAATAACTATCTTCTTCTGCTTTAGAACCATCTTAACAACACATAAAAACAAGCTTGAAAACATCAAGCTGGATCTTCAAGTAAATCAACTACCTGCTGGAACAAACACTCTTGGAAGAAAGATAAGAAAATGTAGACAAACAACTACATGGTAGTCACAATGTTTAACACCAGCAAAAAATAATCAGACATATAAAAAAGCAAGAAAACATAACCAATAACCAGGATAAAAATCAATCAGTAGAAACAGACTCAGAATTGACAGAGATGATTCCATTAATAGAATAAGATTTTAGCTACTGTAAATATATTCAGGATGTAATGAAAAATATGAAATGATTTGGAAACAACCAGATATCTCAATAGAGACAATAAAAAAATTTTTTTAAAAAGAATCATATACAACTTCTAGAGCTAAAAGATACATTATCTGCAACAAAAATTTCACTGGATGGGCTTAATAACAAACAATTAGACACTGCAGAGGATCAGTGAACCTGAAAAATGGGCAATGGAAATTATACAACCTGAAGCACAGAGAAGAAAAAGAGAAAACAGAGCCCCAGTAACCCGTGGGACATCATCAAGGAGGTCACCATATGTGCAATTCAGAAGAAGAGAGAAAGTGTGAGGCAGAGAAAAAATATTTGAAGAAATAACGGTAGGAATGTTTTGAGATTCGATGAGACCTATAAACCCACAGCTCCAAAAACTGAATGAACTCTAGTGAAATAAACACAGGATCACCACACCAAGGCATCTTATAATTAAATTGTTGAAAACCGATAATAAAAAGAAAATTCTAAAAGCAGCCAGAGGGAAAAAAGACATATTACATATAACAGAACAAAGATAAGAATAACTGCTGATTTTTCATTAGAAACAAAGCGAGCCAGACAGACAAGTGTAAGAAGACAAACAAAAACCTGTCAAATTAGTATTCTTTATTCATAAAAATAATCTTCAAAAATGAAAGCAATAGAAAGAAGCTTTCAGACAAATAAAAGTGAGAGAATTTGTCACCAGGAGAACTAGACTACAAGAAACTGTAAAGTGAATTCTTTAGGCTGATGAAAATAATACCAGATTGAAAATCGAATACGTACAAAGAAATGAGTATTGAAAATGGTATATATGTGGGTCAATAGGAAATACTTTTTTGTCATTTCTTAATTTCTTTAAAAGATAATTGTTTAAAACAAAAATAATTACAATGTATTGTGTGTGTATAAAATATATGTAGAAGTAAAATGTCTGACAACAATAACACAAAGGATAGGAGGACAGAAATAGAAGTATACTGTTGTAAAGTATATTATTTGAAGGTAGATTGGATAAGTTAAAGATGCATGTTGTAAACCCTACAGCAGCCATTAAATAAACTGCAACAAAGAGGCACAACTAATAAACAATAGAGAAGATAAAGTAATTTAAAAATATCCCAAAAGAAGGCAGGAGAAGAAGAAAGAAGAACAGAGGAGACAAAAAGAAAACAAATAGCAAGATGGCAGGCCTAAACCCAACATATCAATAATTACATTAGCTGTAAATGGACTAAGCATACCAATTAAAAGGTGAAAATTAAAAGGCAGAGATTGTCAGACTGAATAATAAAGTAAGCCATAACTATAAATAATCTATAAGAAATACACTTTAAACATAGAGATAGATTAAAAGTAAAAAGGTGGGAAAAGATATACAATGTAAACAGTGGTCATAAGAAAAGTGAAATGGCTATATTAATATTAGACAAAGTAGACTTTAGGTCAAAGAATATTACCAGAAATAAAGAGGGACACAATGCTAAAAGGATCAATAATCAGGAAGATACAACAATTCTATATATGTATGCACTTAATAAAGCTTCAAAACACAGGAAGTAAAAGCTAATATAACTGAAGGGAGATATAAGCAAACTCACAATAATAGAGATTTCTTTGATTGATAAAGTGATAGAACAAGAAGACAGAAAATCAACAAAGATATAGAAGACTTCAAAAACGCTATCAACCAACTTAGCCTAATTGACATTTATAGAACATTTCATCTGACAACTGCCAGATGTACATTTTTTTTTTTAAGTGAACATGGAACATTCACCAAGAAAGACCATTTGCTGGGTAATTAAAAAGTGTCAAAACATTTAAAAGAATTGAAATTCTAAAACTATGGTTTATGACCATAAAATGAAATTGAATTAGAAATCAATAGAAAATATACCTGTAAAAGTCCAAAATATTTGGAAATTAAGCAATTAAAAAAAATCATCAAAGAAGAAATTACAAGGAAAGTTACAAGAAAATATTTTCAACAAATAATGAAAATACAACACATCAAAATTTGCACAATGCAGTTAAACCTGTGCTTAGAGGGAAATTTATAGCAGATCATATCCGAATAGACCGTAAAAAATAAGTATAAATATCTGAATGTCTGAATTGAATTAAAATAACTTTTAATAGCAAGCTATTGAAAGTATAAAAGTACAAAAAGTATTAAAATACATATCTTTTTCAGGTTATAGTTCTCTTAAAATACAGTTGAACCTTGGACAATGTGGGGATTAGAGGTGCACCCCCCCAAGCAGCCAAAAATCTGTGTATAACTTTTGACTACCCCAAAATTTAATTACTGATAGCCCACTGTTGACCTTACCAATAACATAAACAGTCAATTAACATGTATTTTGTATTTTGCAAAAAAGTGCAAGGCTTTCGCACCTGCTGGTGTAGCCGCAGTGACAGCTTCATGAATTTCCTTTTCTTTTTTTTACAGTGGTCCTTACGCTATATTCACTTATCTAGATATGGTGGGTAACTGCAGCTACAGACCTCAATCTATGGTATCTGTCGAGCAATTCAACCTTTTCTTGTAATTTCATGACTTTTCTCTGCTTCTTGGGAGCACTTCCAGTATTGCAAGTGGCACTTTGTATGGGTCCCATGGTGTTATTCAGGGTCTACAGCATTGCACTAAACACGATAAAAAAAATACTCTAGGACTGCGAGAGATCACCTTTTACTGCAATACACAATTTACTGGAGAGATCAACTGCTAGAGATGATGACATCACACAGCATTTTTAGTGGATACTCACAACACTTGAGCTCACACCAATAGCAATAGCAGGTGGCCACAAAATTATTACAGTAGTACTGTATACTCTATATTATGCACTATAGTTAATTTTATGCAGTTATGATTTAATATTGCATCTTTACATTTGTTTAATTTCTCTCAAGCGCAAATGGCACCACATATGGTCTGTAAGTGTTTGTGTAAGTTTTGATAAATTTTAACTTTTTATAATAGATTTGTGTATATTTTATGGGAGTAAATGATAAAAATAGACTAGTATCTATATATATTTTATGCATTCATGACATAACTTTTTCTTAATTTTTTTGCTATTTCTAGGCTATGTGGTTTGTCCGCAAGTTTTTTCAATTTGTTTAAACTCTCCAGAGAATTTTCCAATATATTTGAACGCATGCAGTTCAAACTCATGTGATTCAAGGGTCCACTGTATACAAGAGAAGAGTCCCGCAATTCCTAGAAAGAGGAATGCCTACAGAGACCCATTTGAAAGTAAAACTATATTTAAATTATGTCTACAAAAGAAAATTGGTGAAACAGATAAAAAAAATTCAGCCTGTATGACTGACATTGCCAGGTCATTTTCTGGTTTTACTCTCATAAAGATAAATTCGTTCTTTCAACACATTTATTGAGTACTTACTATGTTCCAGGAATATGCCAGTAATACAAGAGGGGAGTAAAAAGGAAAAAAAAATCTCAACTATTCATGGATCTTTCTTGGGGTAGAGGATTGGCGGTGGGGGGGAGTGACAGACTATAAACAACAACTAACAAGTAAAAATATATAGTATATCACAACATGGAGATAAATGTAATGGAGAAAAATAGAGCAGGGGAAATGGGGGAGTTACAATTTTAAAGAGTGGGCAGGAAAGGCCTCATTGATGCTATCTAAGGAAAGATCAAAGGAACGTAAGGGAACAAGCCATGTGAAAATCTGGGGGCAAGTAGTAGGAATGCGCCTGGGTGTTCTAAGGAAAATAAAGAAGTCAGTGTGGTTGGTGCAGGAAGAGACTAGGCAGAGGAGTAGGATATTAAGTTAGAAAGGTAAGAGGAGGTTGAAGGCGGGGAAAACCAAGAGTTTTTGCAGGGACTTTAATTTTTACATTCAGTGAATGGGAAGCCTCTGGAGGGTTTTAAGCAAATGAGTGACAAGATCTTCTTGGATTTTAACAGAATCATTCTGGCGGTTATGATGAGAATAGATTGAAGGGGAACAGGGCTGAAAGGAAAGCAGTTAAGAGACTACTGAAAGAATCCCAGAGAGAGCTGACAGTTGCTTCCACCAAGGTGACTCAGTCAAATGGAAATGACCCAATAAAGAGGGAGGGAATGATGATGCAGGAGAGAGGAGAAAGTTGCAGAATCACTGTCTCTGAGTAGGGGAAGGGATGGGATCTAGTGTACAACTTACAGGGATATAAAGTGAAGAACATTTCATTCATAGGAACAGGATGGAAGGCAGAGGATACAGGCACAGGGACTATATACGGTGGTGGTGGGTGGATGGCCAGTGGAAGTTCTCTGATTATTCCTATGTTTCAGGGAAATAGGAAGCAAGAGCTGAAAAGGAAGATGGGGGAGCAAGTACTGGTGGTGTGAGGAGGAGAAGGTATGAAGCAGTGGATTAGGAGAGTAGGAGAATAAATAGATCTGCCATGGTTGGTCTTTTCAACCCAAGATACAATTTTCTAACATTTTTCTCTTAAATCTATTGACACAAAGAAAGTATCGTTTCGATGTGAGTAATTATCAATGTCTATCCATCTTTATTATACCTATGCTACTCCAGAGAGATAGCAAATCCTGCCATCTAATAAAGGTAGATGTGTCTCCGAAATGTATAGCTAAATATGGCTGGTTTGTAGCTTTCTTGTACATTCGTAGAATCTCAAACAGGTTCTCTGTTTTGAATTTCTTCTTTGTTACAAGACTACCTTCAAAAAAGAATCAGTGCATTATAAATTTAAATGCACTTATTATTGTGTGTATTTCCCATTTACCCTAAGATTACCACTGAAGTGAAACTTTAAGGAGAAAATTAATATCATAGAGGGAAAAATGCATATTGTAAGAGGCTGGAATATTAGAAATGTTTTCAAAAATACCACGAAGCTTTATAATGACCACCTCACATAGAAAGCTTAGAAAAGTGGTGTTTTTTTCATAGCCTGAGGGTATCATCTAATAAAATCATCTCAAATAAATAAGGGTGTAAGTTGTGTCATAAATGTGCTATACATCAAAATCTGATGAAGTGAAATGGAAACTAATTATCATTTTATGTTTTTTTCTATTGATGTAACTCAGTAAAATAGAAAAGTAATCGTAGTGTTTTGTAAGACATGAACAGTATGTTGATTCTCCTAAATCATCTTATTCCCTAAAACTTTGAGAAAAAAATAAATGATACCTAAATTACATTACTGGACTATACTTACATGCATGTATTTTTCCAGAATCTAAACCATTTGTAAATGTCTCATCATCCAAAGTCCCCCTATTATGGAATATTTAGGCAGGTGTTCCAAGACAGGAATCTCCAGCACCCCCCAACATGCTGATTCAAAGGACAGGTATCTTTATAACTGACACATTTTTAAAAATGAGCTAATGGCTTTTCCGTGTGTGTGTGTGTGTGATGATAGATTAATATTTAAGAAAATTAGGCTACCTCCCATAAATTCTGTTCATGTATGGCAATGAGATGTTAAAAATAATCATTAGGCTGGGTGTAGTGGCTCATGCCTGTAATCCCAGCACTTTGGTAGACCAAGGTGGGAGGATTGCTTGAACCCAGGAGTCTGAGGTTTCAGTGAGCTATGATGATGCCACTATACTCTAGTCTGAGCAACAGAATGAAATCCTCTCTCTTTCTTTCTTTCTTTCTCTCTCTCTCTCTCTCTCTCTCTGTCTCTCTCTCTCTCACACACACACACACACACACACACACACACACACACACACACACACAATCCATTAGGAATATTCAAAACCAACCAAAGACTGAGTACACTCTATTTTTTGGTATGTATGAAGCAAAATTAACCAAACTAACTCACTGGTTCCTAGGAAACATTTAGGGGTCTAAAAACGCAGTTCTGATTCCTCTTAAAAACAGAGGGAAGCCGTTATAATTCTTAGGCAGTAGTGTTTATTCTACTTAGTTCAAGTTTTGGTTTTGAAGGATTTAGGCAGTTTTTCACTCTCTGGACAAAGTCCATGCAGCCATTCTCAGGTAGGTCTGATCTTTTCCAAATCTAAATAATGAAAAAAATATCACCTGAAAGTGAATAATACAAATTTTCAAATTAGATCCAATCCATGATCAGGAGGGCCAGGAGTCTGCATGTGATGAGAGAGGCCTGTTTCTCTACAGGTCAAGAATGCCTACCAAAGAAACCTGGATCCCTTTACTAGCGTATTATAAATGGATAGAACATTACAGGATGGGGGTAGATTTTAACTATAATATGTTTTAAAGGGCCATTCATATTTTCAGCTGATTCTACCTCTTAAAGTAGTAAGAATTTTCATAATCACATGCTTTATTATGTATCCTAAATTTGTCTTTTTATTCCTTCACAAAAGGGAAATATAACTCAAGAACAAATTTCAGTCATAATGCCTGTGGGATAAGATAATCCTGATGAATAAGTCTTTAAAAATAATAGCTAGAATAAGCTTTTTGTTTTATTCATAGATTTAATCGTCAGCAATTCTTGCCCCTCATTTGCACACATAATTGAAGGTTGGCTGTGCTACTGCTACACTCCAAATTTTATTCTGGTACCATCTGTACCATCAACCCTGTTCAAACATTCTAAGTGTCTCAGGTCTAAATCTCTGCTTTCTGGTAATAGAGGGTATATCTATTTTGTGTGGGAAAAGAGAGGGAACAGCTTGTCTCACATTATTTAAATAAACAGTTAATCCTAAAGGCTTATTTGAACAATTAATGTGAAACAGAAGCTACAAAACCTGGAGAAACTTAAAGCCAGCCCAAATAAGTCCTCTTGAGTGGAGCTAGCCTGATTCTTCTTTTAAGAAAATGGAGTCTGTGTTTGCCTCCACCTCTGCGTTGGAGGGCACCACTGTCAGCATGCCTCGTTGGGGTGTTAGCCCGGTGCAATCATTCTTAGCTTCTTCAGGGTAGGCACCTGGACTTACTCACTTACCTATCGCCTAAGTACCTATTCTGTACTTTAATATACTGTATTAAGTACTGAATACATCTTTGTCAGATTGATAAATAATTCTATAAAATGAGGGGTTTGAACTTAATGACCTCAAATTTTCTTTCCAGATCAAAATTCTATAATTTCTATTTGTCTCAGCCTCCACTTATAGATTTCTAGAACTCCTAGGAATGTTTATGTTAATACACAAAAGTTGTCAATTTGGTCATTAGTGGGGTGCTAATCCTTCTGCATTTTGTTGGTGATTTAAGACCTTGCATAAAATTTATACAAGTAAAATCCTGCTAACTGTTATTCTAGACTAGTGCTATCCAATAGCAATATATTCCAAGCCAAAAATACAAACCACAAATGTCATTTAAAATTTTCTAGTAACTACATTAAAATAGTAAAAATAAATGGGTAAAATTAATTTTAATATTCTATGTAACAATATGTCCAAAAATATCATTTCAATGTGTAATCAATATAAATAATGATTAAGATATTTTATTCTTTTTAAAAAATCTTCAAAATCTGGTATGTACTTTATACTTATAGTACATTTCAATTTAGACCAGCCACATTTCAAGTGCTTAATAGCCTTATGTGGCCAGTTAGTGGCTGCTGTATTGACAACACAGTTTTAGAACCTTGATATTCAAAGTGTGGTACATGGACTAGCAGCACTGGAATCAAAAGGAAGTTTGTTACAAATGCAAATCCTGGCCCAGCATTTGCACTGCACTGGAGTGCAGTGGCGTCATCATAGATCATTGCAACCTCAAACTCCAGGGCTCAAGCGATCCTCCTGCCTCAGCCTCCCAAGTACTTGGGACTACGGGTGCACACCTCCATGCCTGGCTAATTTTTCTATTTTTTGTGCAGATGAGGGTCTCACTATGTTGCTCAGGCTGGTCTCGAACTCCTGACCTCAAGTGATCCTCCTGCTTCGGCCTCCCAAAGTGCTAGGATTACAGGTGTAAGCCACCATGCCCGGCCTGTATATTCTTATAAATCTGCAGTCCCCAACCTCCTGCGGGCCCTGTTAGGAACCTGGCCCACAGGATCCACACCTCTCCCACCCCCCACCACCCACCCTGTGGAAAAATTGTCTTCCATGAAACTCAGGAACTGGGCTGCACAGCAGGTGAGCGGCAGGCCAGCAAGTGAAGCTTCATGTGTATTTACAACCACTCCCCATTGCTGGCATCACCGCCTGAGCTCTGCCTCCCCCACCCCACCCTGATGCCAAAAAGGTTGGGGACTGCTGTTATAAATAATTCAAACAGGGAGGGGAGAGGGGGGAGAAGGGAGGAGGGGACGGGTATATGCATACACAAAGAGTGCAATGTGCACCACCTGAAGGATGGACATATTTGAAACTCGGTCTTGGGGGGGGGTCAAGGGCAACATACGTAACCTAAACATCTGTACCCCCATAATATGCTGAAATAAAAACAAAATAATTCAAACAGCAACCTATAAACTAAGATCTCCTTAAATCACTTCCTCAAATTCAGTCCTCTCCTTAGAGATAATTGCCATTATGACTTTGAAGTATATTCTTTCAAATCTTGTTCGAGGCATTTAAATACACTTATATAACCCACAGACACAAATGAACATACACACATATATGTATGACATTTGTTTTGTTATTAGAAAAACATCATTACATATTGTTTTGTAACTATAATACCTTTTCACTTATAAATACATCGGCTACCTCCTACCATTATTCAAAACACTGATTTTTTAATCTTTACTATAATTTTTTTTAAAGTATATTGAGCATACACAATACACTGTATATTGGGTATATACAGTAAAATTAACCATTTTTAGCATTCAGTTCAATGAGTTTTGGTGAATGGTTATATGATCAGTACCACACTCAAGATACAGAACAGTTCCATTACCGTCAAAAATTTCCTTGTGCCCAGTAGTAATTAAGAGGCACTTACTCCTTCTCCAGGAATCATTGATGTATTTTCTATCCCTATTGTTTTGCTTTTTCTACAATGCTGTTAACGCATAAATGGTATCATGCATTTGCCTTTTGAGTCTGGTTTCTTAGCCTAATGTACTTGCAATTCATCTATATTGTTGCACATATTGGTAGTTTGGTCCTTTTTATTGCTCAGTAGTATTTTATTCTATGGATGTACATTGCATGATGTTGATCAATTTACCAGTTCAAGGACAATAGGGTTGTTTCCAGTTTTTGGTGATTATGAATAAAGCTGCTATAAGAATTGACTTTCGGGTTTTTGAGGAAATATGTAGGAGTGGGATTGGTATTAGAAAACATTTTTTTTAACGGCTGCACTATATTTCAGGACTTGAATGTATATGTACATTAATGTATTAATTTAATCAATCAATGTTGAATATTTACACTATATTAGACAATGAGAGTATATTGGTATTGTAGTATTGGTCATTGTTGGTCCTAATCCTCATGGAATTTGTTTTTAATCAAATCCCTATTAATAGACATATAAGTTATTTCCAATTCCCCTATCATAAACAATGAATTTTTTTACTTCAATCACTATCTATCATCTGCTTTCTGCCCAGCAATTTTCCTGTGAGTTTTCGAGGAAAAAAAAATGAGCATCTAGGCAGTAGTCTTGGTTGGGAGGGCTGCCTAATTCTAACTATGGCACTACATTGAAAAGGGGGTGTCAGAATTTAGCTTCAGGAAACTCTTGTAGGTTTAATATGAGGAACTTGGGGTCATCCTTCATATTCCTAGGCCAGTCATTTTCAAAACTTAGTGTACATCAGAATCACCCAAAAGGCTTGTTAAAACACAGATTTCTGGACTCCACTTCTGATTTAGTAGGTCTGGCATGGGGGCCAAGAATTTGCTTTTCTTCTTCTTTTTTTTTTAAGAAACAGCATCTTGCTCTGTCACCCAGGCTTGAGTGCAATGGTCTGATCATAGTCTTGAACTATGCAGTTGAACTCCTGGGGTCAAGCCTCAGTCTCCTGAGTGGCTAGGGCCATAGGTAAACACCACCATGCCCAGCTAATTTTTAAAAATATTTTTTCGAAGAGACACTGTGTTGCTATGTTGCCCAGGTTGGTCATGAACTCCTGACTTCAAGCAATTCTCCTGCCTCAGCCTTCCAAAGCACTGGGATTACAGGTGTGAGCCACTTCGCTGGTGAAAATTTGCATTTTTAACAAAGTTCCCAGGTGAAGTTACTGCTGCTAGTCCCAGGAACATACTTTCAGAACTGCCTTAAACTATTTCTGGCAGTTTTTGGCCTGATATCTTAAACTTGGAAACTCCTTCATCTCCTGTTAGGAATTCGGAGATATAGAAGTAGCTATTCTTGAAATTATTGGAGAAGTTATTGATGCAGAAGAAACACTTGTGGGCCAGGGACAAGTCTGTGGGATCACCCAACAACTCCAGTTCTTCGACTTTACTTTCATTTCTCTTGAGTTACTGTTTTCAGGCAGGGGAGCTTGTCCTCTGGCACTCTCAGCACCACCAGTAGCAGGGAAGGGCTTCCTGCTTGGAGGGTTCTATTGGTGCAGTGTCTTAATATAAGCCTGACAGTTATCTCCTCTGGGTTTCCTAGCCACAGGAGCCTTGTGAAAGTTCCAGGGCATTCACCTGAGACTTCAGAAGGGCTAGAGGGAGCATGCTTACCCTGGACTTGGGGGTGAAGGGAGAGTCTTGGGGACATGAACTAGCTGCAGGGGCCAGGTTCCTCAGGCAGAGGAACCAGAGTTGCTTAGAGTTGTTGGTGAGTGAAAAGCTAACTAGTAAAGGCTTTTTGGTTTCCTTCCCTTAGCTAGTTTGTGGGCAGGTTCAGTTGAGGGATCCTTGGTTTCATTTCACCTGATAGCAGGTTTGAAACCAGTTTCAGCATTCACTAGCTCCACCACTAACTAGTTCTTAGGAAATTTCCTCATCTGTAAAATGAGTACAACACCCACACCTCTCGGGGCTATTGTGAGGATGAATACAGTAACATATGTAAAGCATCTAGTTAGCATGGTACTTGACACACAGTAGGCACCTCTTTATTTAATGGGAGCATGGATTGGTGGGGGAAGCTGTGCTACACCATGCTGTGGGACCTTTAGTCTACTCACCATATAGTATCCCTGATTTTTTTTCATATATAAGGGTGCTGGCATTATTCCCTCCAGAAGATGAAGCTAGCTAGCTTTGGGGGGCCTGCTGTTAAGTCACTCGTGAGCATACACATTCTCCGGAAGGAGTGTAAGGCTGCACCCTACAGTAGCTGACAGGTTAACGGCCATGCCATTTGAAGACTTAGGATGCATTTGAATCTCTAGGATGACTATTCACAATATGGAACTTGTTTTTAGAACTAGAAGGAACAGCGCTGACTTATTTCAACCATTCATTTTACAGATTATCCTGGGAGGTTAAGTGACCTTCTCAGGGCCACAGAACATTGTAATTTTTAGGGTTCCTATGAGCTGGCCCTGTTTTCAGCCAATACACTCTTTCTGAATCTTGCTCCCTTTGCTCTGTCCATAAAGCACTTGATCTCATTACCCTTTTTGTTTTATATGTATGTACCAAACGAGGAGAAATTCATCAACACAGTTCTGTGACTCTAAAGTCTTGCTCAGAAAAGGATTTTGGAAGATTAGGAATTTCAGGTCAATTTGGAATAGCAAGAATATAAGTTGGCATGACAGAAGCAGTGGAGCTCATCTTTCTGTTTCACTTTCTGCTTCCATCTGTCATTCCCAGATACTCTAAAAGGTTATACTACTTACAGGTTCTCTATAAGCATTGTTCCAACAACCCGATTTTAGCTTGTTGGCTGTTTAGTATCTATGTTTATATTCCAATTTTATGTTTTAACAGTCAGGAATCTTTTCTTGTTGTCTTAGGCATGCTTTAGCCACTGCAAATGATTTTTTCCCTATGTCAGAAGCTTAAAGAAGAAAATAATCAAAGGCCCACTTCTTAAAAAGTCTGTAAAACATAAACTTTAGACACATTATTGTATATTTGTTTTCTAAAGGAAGGTTTCCTATTTTGCTTTGTTTTTAGAGGACTTTTAAAAAAAGGCACAAAAACAAACTACCAGCAGAGGAAGTGGTAAATAATTTGAGAGTGGTATGTTCAGAGTACACTCTGAGTTCCTGCCACATTTGCTGAGAGCTAAAGACTCTTCACAACAAGACACCTATTACAGGACAGCTTCACTCCCCAACTCTGACTAGGACAGGAATAATTTCAGAATGATATGTACAGAGTATACTCTTGTCCCCCCACTGTCTTCTCTGAGTTCCTCTTACTTTTCCTGAGGGAGCTAAGGACCCATCACAGACATAATCCCTATGGCAAGACAGCTTGACTCCCCATTCCCTCATCCCCCTTTCTCAGCAGAAGGGAAGATGGGTGGTGGTGTTCCTTAGTATTCCAATTGCAAAAGAGGCATTTTCTCATTGAAATGATGTTAAAATGGTGGGAGGATTTCCTGTAAGTATGAATTAGGTAAGTTACTGAGAGCTGGCTTGAAAAGCTAATAGTTATTTTAAGATTATATGAAAAACACATTTGTAGATCCAAAAACTGGATGACCACCAACAAGCTTTTGAAATACAATCTAGCTGGGCGTGGTGGCTCATGCCTGTAATCTAAGCATCTTCGGGGGCCAAGGCAGGAGGATTGCTTGAGGCCAGGAGTTCAAGACCAACTTAGACAAAATAGTGAGACCCTGTCTTTTGAAAAAATAAGAAAATAAAAAAAATTAGCCAGGCATGATGGCACATGCCTACAGTCCCAGCTACTTGGGAGGCTGAGGCAGGAGGATCACTTAAGCCCAGGAGTTCAAGGTTGCAGTGACCTATGATCGTGCCACTGCACTTTAGCCTGGGTGACAGAGGAAAACCCTGTCTCAAAAAACAAACAAACAAAAAACCCAAAACAATCTGTCATAGGTTAGGATATGATGGGATATTTTTATAAGTTTGATTTACATAAATTCTTTCAAGAATGCATCAAGCATTTCTTGAGTTCCTGAACATCTGTTGCATCAACAATCACAGTACTTGTACTATTACTAAAAGCTCAAACATAACTTGGGGGTTCATTATACTATGTGCTTTACTTTTATAAATGTTTAAAAATTTTCATAAGATTATTTAAAAACTCCCTTCAAACACAAATTTCAGAAATACCCAAAAAATAAACCTAAGGCCAAAATTGGGTGGCAATGTAAGGACCCCTAATAAAAAGTCAAAACTAGAATTTTGAATTGCATCTACAATATAGACAGCAAACCAGCTATCAAAATTTTGAAAAAATTTGAAATACTGTATCTATTTTGGATCTTCCAAAATCTCACAGCACTGTTGTTTCCAATTAAGAATGTCTTTCAAACTTAAATCTAAGACCTGAAACTATGAAACCACCAAAAGAAAACATTGGGGAAACACTTCAGGACATTAGGCTGGGCAAGGACTTTTTGAGTAATACTCCCAAAGCGCAGGCAACCAAAACAAAATTGGACAAATGGGATCACATGTCAAGTTAAAAAGTTTCTGTACAGCAAAGAAAACAATCAACAAAGCGAAGACACAACCCAGGGAGAAAATATTTGCAAATTACCCATCTGACAAGAGATTAATAACTAAAATATATTATTTAAGGGGTTCCAACAATTCAATAGGAAAAAATCAAATAGTCCAGTTACAAAATGGGCAAAGGATCTGAATAGACATTTCTCAAAAGACATACAAATGGCCAAGTATATGAAGAAATGCTCAACGTCATTAGTCATCAGAGAAATGCAAATCAAAACTACAATGAGATATCATCTCACCCCAGTTAAAATGGCTTTTGTCAAAAAGACAGGCAATATTGAATGCTGGCGAGGATGTAGAGAAAGGGGAACCCTTGTA
>CAUYSK010043743.1:0-33189 GCA_963575035.1 Avahi laniger | reverse complement strand
CCATTCTCACTGGAGATAAGTGATATCTCATTGTGGTTTTGATTTGCATTTCCCTGATGCCAACTATATCCAATTTTTAAATTTATTTTTCTCTATTCTACAATGTAGTCAAAACAGTTTCAGTATAACTACAACCATATCATTATCAAACAACAAATAATCTAAGTAAAATTCAGAATTCTTTATTGTTCTTTTTATCCTTAAAACAGATCTCACTAAGGGTGTAGAGATGTAATATATTGGGTTCAAAAGCTACTTGAGTTCATTCTTTTTTTCTTTCTCTGTATTTAGGTGATAGCAATTTGAGACAGAGTTATTACATTGGTTTTTACATATGTTCAATTTTAAGATTTGATACAAAGCTGTATTTTAAGTAAAAAAGACAAGATGCAGAATAGTTTGAATAGTAGGTTGGTATTTGAATTAAAAGGAGGAAAAGTTAAAACAAATATTTATCTACTTGCATTTGCATAAAAATCTGTGTGGAAGAATATACTAGGAATTGGTCATTGATGCTGGGAGGGGAATTGGGGGTCTGAGAGAGGAGCTGGGGGGAGATTTTTCACTGTGGGAGACTTACTACTGTGTACTGCTTTGTGTTTTTCAAATTTTGAAACATGACTATATTATCCATTAAAAATAAATTAAAACTTTAAAAGGAAACAATCCACTTTTGTTTCTTCCATCCATCCCCCTCACAGGCCATTACTCAAATGCCTTGAGACCTCAGTATTAAATGGAGGCACAACTTATAGGGTTTTATCTGATCCAAAGAAACTCCTAATTACCTCGACTCCCCGCTGTCTCCTCAAGTGGTGAATCATCCAAGCAAGGAGGCTGCGTTTTCCAAGCCGTTTGAATCACGTCCCCAGCATGTTTCCATGAGCCATCAGAGCGCATACTTGAGCTGTGTCTAGATGTACTTGTTAAGTGTCTTAGGAATTTTTTTAAATGACTCAGTGCGCGCTCCCTCTGAGCTGCATTTTGTCACTTGCAACATTCAACAGATGTATTTGGCTCACGTGCAGGTTTTGATTCTCATAGATAAGGAATTTTTCATTCTCTAAGTTCTGCCTGGTGCTAGAGGTATTTTCAGTCAAATGTTCTCTGTCGTCTCTCCCTCTCTCTGTTCTCTCTCTCTTTCTCTCTCATTTTTAATTTCTCCAGGCTTCTGGGTTCTTGGTTGAACCCTAAGGGCCACAGGTATCTCTTTAGGACAGTAAAACCTCACTGCCAAAGTGGAACAAAATTCAAAATAGAAATAATGTGTGGACTCGGGTATCCCTTCTGCACCTTCTTGGTAGTTCTTTTAGTCCAAATTATGTGGATTATTATTTCTTTCAACTATCTTATGCCACTGCTGATTGAATTATAAGTCAAGGGTACTATGTTTGAATATGATCTGACCCCACTAACACCAATGTCGAGGCTTAGTCCCAGTGTTATGGCGTTGGGAGGGGGAGCCTTTCAAAGTTGATTAGGTGGTGAAAATGGATTAATATCTTTCTCACAGGTCAGTTCTCGAGACAGTGGGTTGTTACAGAGTAGGTCAGCCTCTTTTGTGCCCTTTCCCTTGGCACACACGTGGTTCCCCTTCTGTCTCTCCACCCCATTTTTTCTTTTTTTTCAGGATACAATGGGGGTGCAAACATTTTGGTTACATAAACACTTTCACTCAAATGTTTACAGCAGCACCATTCACAATTGCAAAGATGTGGAAATAACTCAAGTGCCCATCAATCCATGAGTGGATTAATAAAATGTGGTATATGTATACCATGGAGTTCTACTCAGCCATAAAAACAATGGTGAACTAGTATCTTTTATAACAACCTGGATGGAGTCGGAAACCATTCTTCTAAGTGAAGCGTCACAAGAATGGAAAAACAAACTCCAGCCCATTTTAATGCAGCACCAGACCCTCATCAGAAGCCACCAGAGGCCTGCCCATTCTTGAATTTCCCAGCCTGCAGAACTGGGAGCTTTTTTTTCTTTTTTTGAGACAGGGTCTTGCTCTGTCACCCTGGCTATAGTGCAGTGGAGTCATCATGGCTCTCTGCAAACTCCAACTCTTGGGCTCAAGCAATCCTCCTGCCTCAGCCTCCTGAGTAGCTGGAACCACAGGCGCATGCCACCCATGCCTAGCTAAGAACCTCTTTTCTTTATAAATTACCCAGTCTCAGGTATTCTGTTATAGCAACACAAAACAAACTAAGACAGGTGGATTTTGTGCACATAGGCATGTATGTGTGTGTTTGAATTGTAGTACAATGATGATTGCTTGCTGTCTTTCTAAAACTCAAGAATGCAAATTATTTTACAAACACAGAAAAATAAAACCCAGAAACTTCCTGGGGGTGAAAGATAATTGCTAGCAGCCTGGGTCGGGGCAGGGGTCGGGAGAGAGCTGGGAGGTGGTATGACGCAAACAGAAGGAGCCCTGTATCAAAAATTATGCCACCGGTATTTACAACTTGCCTTTCATCATCATCATTTTACATTTTCATTAATTCACAGATGCATTCACTTATTCATTCAACATTAAATATTCACTATGTGTGAGGGACTCTTTTGTAGGACCGTAAGCAAGCCACTTAACATCTGAGATGTATGTTCATTTTTTTAATAGAGTTATTTTTTGGAGACGTTTTAGGTCACAGCAAAATTGAATGGAAGGTGCAGAGATTTCCCAAATACACTCCCTGCCTTCACACTTGCATAGCTTCCTCTATTGCCAACATCCCCCACCAGAGGTACATTTGTTACAATTGATGAACCCACATCGACACATTATCGCTAAGAGTCCATAGCCTACATTGGGGCTCACTCTTGGCATCGTACATTTTATGGGTATAGACAAACCCATAATGACACGTATCTACCATTATAGTATCATGAAGAGTAGTTTCACTACCCTAAAAGTCCTCTGTGCTCTGCCTATTCATCCCTCCCTCCCCTCAACCCTTGGCAACCACTGACTTTTTACTGTCTCCATAGTTTTGCTTTTTCCAGAATGTCACATAATTGAAATCATACAGTATGTCACCTTTTCAGACTGACTTCTTTAACATGGTAATATGCATTTAAGTTTTCTCCATTTCTTTTCATGGCTCAATAGCTCATTTCTTTATAACAATGAATACCATTCTGTTGTCTGGCTGTACCACGATTTATTTATCCACTCACCTGCTGAAGGATATCTTGGGTGATTCCAAGTTCAGGCAATTATGAATAAACCTTCTCTAAACATCTGTGTGTTGGTTTTTGTGTAGACATAAGTTTTCAACTCACTTGGGTAAATAACAAGGAGCATAATTGCCGGGTCATATGGTGAGAGTATGTTTGGTTTTGTGAGACACTACCAAACTGTCCTGCAAAGTATTGTACCGTTTGACATTCCTACCTGTCAGGAATGGGAGTTCCTTTTGCTACCCATCCTCACCAGCGTTTGGTGCTGTGGGTGTGTACTGGAATCCCATTGTTGTTTCCATTTGAAGTTCCCTGATAACATCCGATGTAGAACACAAAAAGAGCATGAATTCTTTTTTTTTCTGTCACAGAGGCTGGTAGCCTTCTACGGAGCAGACTCTGCACGAGCTTGAGTCCCAGACTGAGAATGATCTTGGAACAGAGCCCCCCAGCCCATCTACAATTGACCATAGCATAAATGAGAAATAAACTTTTGTAATTTTGGGCCACTGAAAATTTGAGGTTCTTTGTTGCCTCAGCATAACTTAGCCTATCCTGTCCAATACAAGAGTAGGAAGGTATTATAGCTTCAAATCACATTGAACTGGGATGTGAGGGGTGGTACTGGGCTGACAGGAAGTACACGTGGGCCCGTGTTGGCTAGAAAAAGACTAACATGCTCTACAGGGGCTCCTACTCTTGCCACAGGATGGAGAAGAAGGGAAAAGACTGGAACTAAGGCTCCCTGGGGCACTGCACTGTCTGTGGATGCTGGTGGTACCTGGTGGGGTTACCTAAGGAACAGAAGATGCTGATTTCCTTGGGTGGTTTGCAGTCTAACTTTTAGGGTATGACATAGCATGGGAAGAAACTGTAACCAGAGGAAAGGTTAGCAGAAGTTCTGCTTTCATCTACCTTCAGATCTAGAATGTTTTTCAATCTCAAAGAGGCTCTCTCAATTCTGATTAGGTAAAACCAAAGAAGGCCTGTAACTGCTCTGACTTTGCTCCAGGTCCCAAGGAGCACATTCTAGGGCAGGAGCATTTCTGAGAGTGATGAGAATGGGAAGACAGAGCATGTTTACTAAGCACACATTACGTACCAAGCATCACACTTGGCTTTTGTATATTATCCCTCTCATCTTAACACCAGCACTCTGATTCCTAGGAAAACAAGACTCAAAGTAGTTAAGCACTTGTTAAAATTTGTGTCTAGTAAATGACAGAGCAGGATTCAATTGGCCAGGTGTGGGCAATTCCAATTCTTGAGCTTTTTGCATTATCCATTCTTTCTCTCCCATCAAGTTGTTTCTCAGGTCTAAAAAGTGAGGAGACTGAAATAGAAATTTAGATCATACAGAGGCCCAGAGAAATTAATTACTCAAAGTTTTAAATAATTAATATGCCACCTTTCAGAGCACTTTAAAAGTTCTGAATTTGGAGATTAGAATTGGCTCCCTAGGAACAGAATGTTGAGCATTGCAACAGGCCTCCGGCATGCTGCAGAGAAACACCAGCAAAGTAAAGCGTCATAATGCGGATGACAAATACGTCTGGGGCTTTATGGTGGTTTTAGTGCAGGTTGTGGAGTTATGTTCTGCCACCCTTTGGCCCACAACGGTCGATGAACACCCAAGCAAAGGTAAGACTGGCACTGCTGTTCGTTGGGGAACTGTGTGTGATGGTGTTATTCAACAAAGAAGAGACTAGACTAAACTGTACTCACTCATCAAGATAACCACACAAACTTCTGCTAGGCTTCTTGGACAAGGTGCCAGCAAGCATTCTTTAGGGTCAGGTTTGTTCAACAAAGTGTTGTCTGATTTAAAAAATAATAATAATAAAAGTGAGAGAGGAAAAAAAGGCCTTGCTGACAGTAAGTTCGTTTGTTAGACCAATAAACAAAAAAATTCATTAAAATAAAATAACAATAACGAGGCAGACTCATAAGGTTAGAGGCTCTGAATGGCTTCTGACTGCTCAGTAACTGTGCAAACGCTCACCAGTTAAGCTGAGGGCCGAGAGAGAGAAACCGACAACCGCAAACAGAAACCTCTTGGAAGAGCTTAAAGATTTAGCAGTGGCTCATCTCCAATTTTCCATCTTTTATTTAACTCCTTTGAACTCCCACTAATTTCCAGGCAACACTTTGGAATTCCATTTTTAGCTTTGCCTTTTGAATTATTATTTTTTCCCCTTGGTGTACAAATCTGTGTATGGAGATGGGCCTCTCTTTTTTCATTAAATTTTTTTCTTGATTGTTGAATCATGTTCGCTGCCAGAATGATTTAAAAATAGGGACTAATTTGAAGAAGAAAATAAAAGTGACCTGTAATCCCACCATTCAGAGATAATTTCACTGTTCAGATTTTGGTGTATTTCCAGCTGGGATTTTTTTCTAAATGTGCACACACTTTTTTTCCATGGCTGAAAGCATGCTGCCCGGAGATCCTCCTGCGGAGGAGGGAGCTGGGAGCACCGACGCCGTGTCAGCTGGGCCTGCGTGCACGACCTGGCTCTGCTGCTTAGTGACTTGTGGGCACGGGGCAAATCTCATGGATCTGTTCACTCAGTGGTATGTTGGGTACCGATTACCTGTAGGTATTTTGAAGGGTAAGTGATAAAATAGATGTGAAGTCTTCAGAGCGGTGGCTGGTACTTGCTAAACACTGAATAAGTGTTAGCTATTATCATCATTTCACTTTTGCCCTTCATATCCCATCATAAAACTTTTCCATTAAAATCTTTTTCATGATCATGATTTTCAATGGATACATGAAATTATATTTTATACTCGAAATTAACTATTCCTCTCTTATTGACTATATTTTCAATTTCTTTTTGGCTTCTGTACATTATGCTGCAATGAAGATCTTAATGGATCCATCTTTCTTTGGTGGTCCTGTTTGTTATGTTCTTAAGACTGTTTCCTATAAGCGGAACAGCAGGATAGAAAGAGTTTAGCAAGTTCCAGGTTTTTAGTACATACTGAAGAGCTGCACCTATTCACACTCTCACCAGGACGACCGTAGCAGGTCCACCTCATTATCAGGGTCAACGTTGAGTATTTTCGTGCAACTTTATTCAATTTTTAAATTTTAAATTCCAGACTATGTGTTCAATCATCTTTACGTTTTGTACATTTTTCAATTTTTTAGAGGAGCTCACATTTAATTTGCGATTACATTTATTTAGATGAATCTTTAAATCACATTCGTGTAGATGGATAATTGCTTTCAGTGCACAGCATCCAGTATTCTGTACTCTGATTTTAGCATTGTTTTAGTTCGTTTGTGCTGCTATAACAAAATACCTGACAGTAATTTATATAGACTGAAATTTATTTCTCACAGTTCTAGACACTGGGAAGTTCTAGACCAAAATGCCAGCAGTTTCGGTGTCTGGTGAGGCTCTTCTGTGCTTCCGCGATGGTGCCTTCCGGCTGCGTCCTCTAGAGGGACGAGTGCTGTGTCCTCAGATGGCAGAAGAGATGAGAGGAGTGAACTTGCCCCCTCGTGCCCTTCCATAAGGTGCTAGTCCCACCCACAAAGGTGGAGCCCTCAAGACTTACTCACTTCTCTTAAGTTCCATCTCTTAGTACTGTCACACTGGGGATTAAGTTTCAATTCAATCTAAATGTGAGGGGACACATTCAGATCACAGCAACCACACCAGGAACTTTAATTTTTTTTATCACTCAATCAGGACACATCTTCAAAATTATTTTTTCAAATAGAGTACAGGGATGGTCTAATTTCCTAAGCATTTTGTTTTTTTCACGCATAAAAGACAACCTGGCCGGGTGCGGTGGCGCACACCTGTAATCCCAGCTCTCTGGGAGGCCGAGGCGGGCGGATTGTTTGAGCTCAGGAGTTCGAAACCAGCCTGAGCAAGAGCAAGACCCTGTCTCTACTAAAAATAGAAAGAAATTGGCCAAACAACTAAAAATAGAAAAAATTAGTTGGGCATGGTGGCGCGTGCCTATAGTCCCAGCTACCTGGGAGGCTGAGGCCGGAGAATCACTTGAGCCCAGGACTTTGAGGTTGCTGTGAGCTAGGCTGACGCCACGGCACTCCAGCCCAGGCAAGAGAGTGAGACTCTGTCTCAAAAAAAAAAAAAAAAAAAAGACAACCTGACTGAGCATCAAATTCTGGGGTTAAAATCGCCAAAAATTATTTGTCTCTAAGATGCCAAATCATCTGGCAGAAATATAAAACATGTAAGCAAACAGTTGCTTTTTTCTTCCAAAAGCTAACAGAATCCATATAGAACTCTAGAACAGTGCTTTCGAAAAGAACTTTCCGCAACGATGGAAATGTTCTGCAATTTGCACTGCCCACTAAGACAGCCACCAGTCTCTTGTAACTACTCAGCACTTGAAATATGGCTAGTATAACCGAGGAACTGAATTTTAATTTTTTAAAAATTTAATTAATGTAAAGGTCAATACCCACATGTGGTTAGTGGCTTCCACATTAGACAGCATAATTCTAGCAATATAGAATGGAAAGAAACCTTAGAGACACACATCAATTTTGCTGTCTTGAGCATGTCGTATTACCTTTCTTCACATTGGTTTCCTCATCTATGAAATTATATATTATAATAATTGTCTAAGGGCCACATAATAAGTTAATGTTAAAGCTTAGACCAGAGTCTAAAGTAACTCTCAGCTCAGTATTGTTTCCTTCATGTCACGATACAAATGATTTGTTTAAACTTTGAGCTGTGAAACTAAAGACAGCAAATTAGATTAAAATTTTGATTCTCAAAACTTCTAAACTAATATCTTTGGTTTACCTGATCACCATACCTCAAATGGTATTCTTAGTCATTCTTCATTCCTATAGCCTGCTTACTTTTTCTTTCCTTATCACAACCTGGATTATGTTAATTTACTTAATCTTACATCTATCCACCCTCCCACGGGAAGGTCAGCTCCACGGAGGCAGAGACTGTGCTTATTGCTGTGTCCTGATTGTCTAGAAAGGGCTGGATGCATGGAGGACTCATTACACCTTTGTTAAGTGAGTGGATCAGTGAAAAGAAATCTATGAAGCAAGTTCAGCTGGGAGAAGTTTACAGTTGAAAGTGCATGTGTGAGGGAGCCACTTTATCCAAACACACGGTTTTTAGTTTGCAGTTAACAGTTTCAGTTTGAGACTTTATCTTTTTGAGCCATGCACCTGTAAAGTTGGGTAGGCAAGCTGTCATGCAGAGGTATTTTCTCCCAAACCAAATCGTCAGTCCCGGAGAACAGCTATACTGTTATTTGTGTTGCTCCCTCTACACTTGGGTCAACCTTTAGGAGAAGAGGGAGATATGTTCCTCTGTTGAGATGCCTGAGGCCTGGCCTGGGAAGACCTTCATTCCTGGAATCATTCTCAACCATCTACGTAAATTTGCAAAATGGGGAAGTGCCTGCGTCATAGCATTGACATGGAGAATCAGTGAGATAACATACGAGAAACATTTGGCATGATGCCTGTCAATATCATTATCTTTTCTCCTCTTCATTCTACAGGTTACATTCAAGCCAGTGAAGGAGTACTCTTGAAATCCAGACTTTCTGTCTCATCACACTGTGCTCTTTGGATCACACCAGGCTGGGTCCCCAGCCTGTCTGCTGGATCATTCCTTATAATAACTAAGTTTGGAGGACAGTACGGGTAAGGGTGGGGACTGACGATGTTGATGGACTATTCCAGGCCAAGTCTTCCAAACCCTGTCTGGCTTGTTCGGATGTGTATAGGCAAAGCTATCCTGACTAGGAAGGCTTTGGTCAGTCTGACCCAGCACCTTGCCTCGTCTAGCTGCATGTCTACTCTGAGAGTCTATAAATGCCGATGAGTCCTTACAATGAAACCCTTCACAATGGAGTGCCTGGATTTTATTGAGAAAAGCCAACCCCCTCCCATCTGTCATTTGGCACTTAGCACTGTAGTTATTCTAGATGAGTGAACACTTGTGTTATATTTTCCAATAGCAAAACTGGGGTCACCAGGGTGCCTGCTGTTTTAGCCGAATCCAGATGGGGTTTTCCTATAAACAAGTGCACATGGAATATTTATGCTGCCCGTGGCACCTGACGCCTTAATACTTAGGACTTCTATGTAGTAGCCACTCTTCCTATAAGTCACTTTAGCACACTAAGTAAATATTTTAATATAGCCATGTCACTGTTTATTATAGAATGGCTTGGGCCCAGATCTTGCCTAATGCTTGGTTAAAAAGTCAGTTTATACCATCCTTTAAAGTGAATCAAAGAATGCATAAACGCCACTCTTTTGTTACTCAGAACTCTGTTTACTTTACTTTTCTGTAAACCTTGTGAAATGCTTGCTTACAAAAACCTGACAGATGCCAGATTTGCTCATTAACTGGAGGTGTTTTCCAAGTCAGGAAGGTGAGGTGTGAATGTGGGAGGTGGGACATGTTCTCCAAGGCCATCGTCTAGTGTCCCCTGCCCAGGAGGCCTGCTGTATTGCCAGGGCATCTGGAAACACAGCTGCCAGGCAGTGGATGGGATTTAGAAGTACGCGGAGGAATGGTTTCTTACATGGAGGCTGCCTCTTGCTTGGGACGATAAAGACCACTTGGGCAGTCCGAGACTTAGAAGGACTTTGAAAAACAAAAGATGTGACACTTATACAAAACAAGTGATAATATTCTTTGTATAAAAACCTTGTGATATTTACAAGCTATAAGTAGTATTACTTTCTAAGCCTCACCCAGAAGACCAGGACATTTTTTACTAGCACAGTCATTGAAATTTTGGTATTTGGTGTTTTGGTATTTGGT
Organism: Avahi laniger; assembly: GCA_963575035.1. NCBI lineage: Eukaryota > Metazoa > Chordata > Mammalia > Primates > Indriidae > Avahi > Avahi laniger. Next base: position 23,200 of record CAUYSK010043743.1, on the reverse strand, counting down.
ATTTTGGTATTTGGTATTTGCTTCTGGTTGCCTAAGAGGTTTAGTGAATATGCTCTTGGTTAACTGAAGAGTGTGTAATAGATACATCAGTGCGTGATATAAAGTCCATTATAATTTTTATATTAAAATTAGTGTTGGGTACAATAAAATTATGAATCAGTTAACAACTCTGAGAAATCTGAGATACAATTGATGGCAAGATTTGAAGGAATAGAACTCTTTAAGAACGAAGCAGTGGCCTCTTCCTAGTGCGTTGTCAGTCATTGCCCTGAGAGTCATTTCTCTGAGACCGAGTCTTCTCAGAGCAGCATTCACCAAAGTTCTGATGATGCTGTTCTGGGCAATGGGAAAATAGCTATATTCTGGTGGTAATTTCCACTGGACTCTTGGTTTTTTTTTTTCAGTACAAGATGTTACTTTTGACTTATTAAACTGTCTTTATGAACACTTAAAGTATATTTCCTTGGACATTCTGTTCATATAAAAATAATTTTCATTGTTTTTTAACCATTTGTAGTAGGCAGAATAATGCTCCCTACCCATACATATACCTGTGCCCTAATGCTTGGCATCTGTGAATATGTTGTAGCACATGGCCAGGGTTGCAGATGGAATAAGGGCTGCTGGTCATCTGACTTTAAAATAGGGAGACTACCCTGGGTTATCTGGGCCCAATGTACTCACAAGCATCCTTAAAAGTGGAAAAGGGAGGCGGAGGAAGAAGTCAGAGTGATGCCACATGAAAAGGACTCAACCCACTGTTGTTGGCTTTGAAGATGCAGGAAGGGGCTATGAGCCAAGGAATACAGGTGGCCTCTAGAAGCTGGAAAAAGCAAGAAAATGGATTCTCCCCTGAGTCTCCAGAAAGGAATGCAGCCCTGCTGACACCATGGTTTTAGCCCAGTGAGACCCAGGTAGGACTCTGTCCTAGAGGGCTGTAAGACAGTAAGTTTGTGTTATTTATGCTGCTACATTTGTGGTAATTTCTTTTTTTTTTTTTTTGAGACAGAGTTTCACTCTGTTGTCAGGACTAGAGTGCTGTGGTGTCAGCCTAGCTTGCAGCAACCTCAGACTCCTGAGCTCAAGCAATTCTCCTGCCTCAGCCTCCTGGGTAGCTGGGACTGCAGGTGCATGCCACCATGCCTGACTAATTTTTTATATATATTTTTAGTTGTTCATCTAATTTATTTCTATTTTTTTAGTAGAGGCGGAGTCTCGCTCTTGCTCAGGCCGGTCTCAAACTCCTGAGCTTAAATGATTCTCCTGTGTCGGCCTCCCAGAGAGCTAGGATTACAGGCATGAGCCACCACACCCAGCCCATTTGTGGTAATTTTTTATAGTAGCAGTAGAAAGCAACTAACATTGATGAACGAAAACAGCATACATGTTAGAAAATAGCAAAAGGTATACAGAATAAAATAAAAATTACCATATTTGATCATGCACAAAGAAACGTAATGGATGTGCCTCTAGTTCTTTTTTACTTTGGACACATTATTTTGAAGAATATAGAATCATACTGTTGCCTCATCTGCTTTTATCACCTAGCATTATCTTGTGAGCATTTGCCACACCTTTAAATATTATAGTAAGCATATATTCTATATTATTCTGTCCCATAACTTACTTAGCTAATCACCTAAATTTTGTTTCTGTGACAAAATTGCTGATGATTTTTTCAGTAAAAAGTTCTAGAATTAAAATGACTAGGCCAAAAGCGTATGAATATAGTTAGATTGGAAATATATCAATATATATTACCACACTGTCCTCCAGAAAGATTGTGTTCATTTATATCTCACAGGTAGCAGGTGACTGTATCTATTTCTACTCACCATTGACAAATGCTGGGCATTATCAATTTTTTTAATTGCTATGTTGAATAGCAAAAAAGAGTATCTAATTGCTTTAGTTCAGCTGAACTCCTTGCTGTATAATAACTAGCTATTTGTGTTTCTTGTTTTGTGAATTGCCTGCTTATGACCTTTTAAGATATTGTAGTTTCATATTGATTTGTAAGTATTATTTATATATTAAGGATAGTAACCTCTTGCTTATACTATATGGCACAAATAATTTTTCTTGATCATTTGCCTTTTATTCACTCATATTATCTGATTATGTATTATTTGATCTCTGTGTATGTGTACACATACCTAAATGTATATACATATTATTAACACATACACTCTCATAAAAGTACTACTAAAAACCACATATCATAATCCTAGAAAAAACACACTGTTATATTTTTTGGTATCTATTTGAACAGGTTATTTTTCCATATGTATATATTTTTGGGAAAACAATCTATATATATTATATAATAATTAATTATATTATATAATGTATTATACAATATACATTATATAAAATATGCATATTGTATATTATATATACACACATATATATTTACATATAATATCATATTATATATACCATTCAGTGATCTGTTTTTAGCACTTGATGCTTTAGATAAATATTTTTATAAATAAATTTTTATCATTATTTCTGGCAACTGCATTGTATTATAGCTTATGAATATACCTTATTTAGTATTTAGCAAATCCTCCATTAATAAATACATAGTATACTTTTTAGTTTTTAGTATTATTAACACCACCATAATGAAGCACACTGGAGTGGGCAGAGAAGAGAGACATATGTAATAATAGCTAATGCTTAGATGCCGGGCACTACTGTTTACACTGTATATATATCGACACATTTAATTCTCTACAGACCCCGTTCTGTTATTTTGATGAGTTACTATTTCTCTCTTCCACCTTTAACACAGGAGGCAAGGAAGGCACAAGCCGGCAAAGGAACTGCCCAAGACTGCCCTGGATTACCTGGACTGCAGGTGAATGCAACATTGTGTGTCTGCCTCCCTGCTCATGCTGGAAGAATATGCAATCCACATGCGTGTGCTCTCAGCCAGGAAGTTGAATTGTCGTCATGAAAAGTGCTCCAGAGCAGAGGACAACTGGCAGCCATCAAGAACAACATTATTAGATTCTACATGTAAATGTGACATGCAGCGTTTATCTGTCTGGCTTATTTCACTTACCATATTGCCCTCAAGATTTACCCATGTTGTTGCAAATAGCAGGATTTTCTTCTTTTTTGTGGCCAAATAATATGCCATCCAATATATCTATATATCATGATTTCTTTATCCATTCAATCATTGGACATGTTCTTCCTGTATCTTGGCTACTGTGAGTAATGCTGCAACGAACATGGGAGTGTGGATATCCCCGTGTGGTGCTGATTTCATTTCCTTTGGGTATATATCCAGAAGAGAGATGGCTGGGTAGTGGTGTCTTTAATTTTTTGGGAACTCATAGAAACGGAGAGCAGAATGGTGGTTACCAGGGGCAAGGCATTGGGGAAAAAGAGAATATATTGGTCAAAGGGTACAAACTTTCAGTTATAAGATGAATAAGTTCAGGGATTTAATATACAGCATGGTGGTTATAGTTAACAATACTGAATTATATACTTGAAATTTGCTTGAGTGTTCTCACCATAAAACAAAAGAAAACAAAACAAGGACACTAGGTGAGGTGATAGATGTGTATATATGTTAAGTAAATAGTGGTAAGCATTTCACAAAATATATATGTATCAAATCATCATATTGTATACCTTGAAATCAAAGATTTTATTTATCAATTATATCTCAATAGTTGGAAATTTAAAATACAACAAGATTTGGCAATAAAAAATCAGATAAAAGTAAAATAATATTGTCACAAAAAGACAAAAGAAATCATCTGATACTCAATGTTAAGTGGTTTCTTGCTCTGTGCTTTAATTACCTTCAAATAGCCTCACATACTCAGTAAAATAAATTTCCACAATAGTTTTATATGAATTCTGCATTGGGGGAAAAGGAGAGGGTGGATGTGCTCCCATTTGCAGGAGAAACAGAGCAGAGAGAGTAGCCAGGAGTGGCTTTGGGGACAGCCAGCGTGATCAGGAAGAAGTTATGGGCAACACACCTACTCCAGGAAGCCTTGATTTTTTTTTTTTTTTTTTTAGACAGATTATCACTCTTTTACCCGGGCTAGAGTGCCGTGGCATCAGCCTAGCTCACAGCAACCTCAAACTCCTGGGCTCAAGTGATCCTTCTGCCTCAGCCTCCCGAGTAGCTGGGACTACAGGCATGCGCCACCACGCCCAGCTAATTTTTTCTATATATTTTTAGTTGTCTGATTAATTTCTTTCTATTTTTAGTAGAGACGGAGTCTCGCTCTTGCTCAGGCTGGTTTCGAACTCCTGAGCTCAAAACAATCCGCCCGCCTAGGCCTCCCAGAGTGCTAGGATTACAGGCGTGAGCCACTGCGCCCCGCCAAGGAAGCCTTGATATTTAAGGTATTGAGAGAATCATTTCAGTAGGACGTGTAGATTTTTTATTCCAGGTGATCTTTGGAGCTGTATAAATGAGACATGCTTCCTTAACAGGCCTGCTTCCTTGCTAGCTGTGGGCAGCATGATCATAATCATTGATAATCCCCTTAGATACTGACCTCTACACCCATGCATGCTTTTCTACCTCACCTACATGTGGCCTCAGCTAAAACAAGCAGGATGGTAGTTAGGATAATAAATTTGAATCTGTATTCTTGATTTTGTCTTCTTTCTTTCTATGTCAGCACCTTTTTGGCTTACACATCCTTTGTTATCTTTTATTTTTATATTTTCACCTTGGTCTATTTGCTCCTCTAATTGTTCATCTCCTTGCATAGAGACCATGTCTTCTTGCTCTCTTTTGAATGAGAGAGTTGGCTTGTGAGGCCAGTCCATGCATGGCCTCAGGGATGTGGAGATCTGAGTTGGAGGGGGGAGTTCATTTAGTTTAAATTTAGTGGCATGTATTTATGTGTTTCACAGTCTCTTCTATGAGTTGAGTTACTCCTGGTCGTACTGGAATAGGAGCGGCTTCCAGGTAAACTCCTATGCCCACTGTGTCATCTTCATTGAAACAGCAGTGTTCAGGGCCAGAGGTCACCTCCTATGGTGACATGACCATGTCCTATGTCACTTAGCGCCTAAGGTTAAAATGTCTGGAACCAAAAGTTAGTCTGTAGAAAGTTCTTCTAAATCTCCCAGTGTGAGAGAAACACCATATAGATTTCCCAAACGTTTGACAATCTTAGCAATTTACTTAATATTGCCAATGTTCCTGGAAAGCTAAAGGAAACTTTGAATTGTCATCATTTGAAAAGACAATCAGAGAGTATACCGTCAAGAAATGTAGGAAAAGTATTACAGAATCACGTTAAGCAGTTAATTATTTTAAAAATTAAGCAAAGAGGTGGAATCAACCCAAATGCCCATCAATTCATGAGTGGATTAACAAAATGTGGTATATGTATACCGTGGAATACTACTCAGTCGTGAAGAAGGATGAATTAATGCCTTTTGCAACAATATGGATGGAACTAGAGACCACTATCCTAAGTGAAGTATGTAAAGAATGGAAAAACAAACACCACGTGTACTGACTATTAAATTGGAACTAACGAATGAGCACATACATGCATAGAGGGAAGTATAACTCAATGGAAATCACTTGGCGGGGGCAGGAGGGGATGGGCAAAAACTTACCTAATGGGTACAATGAACACTATCTGGGTGATAGACATACTTATAACTCTGACTCAAGCATTACAAAAGTGATCCATGTAAACAAAACATTTGACCCCTCTGTAATACTTTGAATTAAAAAATAAAAATTAAACAACACTTTGGAGTTTATAATGTTTATGGTATTTATCAGTTTAAAAAATTTTTAATTTGTTGTGGTTTATTTTTTCACTGCAAAAAAACCTCATTTTTATCTAGGTTTTTTTTTTGAAATATATATTGATAATTTTATTTCATTATTTGCAAATAACATATTGTTCTGGTGTGATCAATATAATTTTTAAAATTCTCATATCCTAAATGTGGTTTTTACATGATATAAAAAAATACAATGAAAAAATTATCTGTTGCGTATGAGGGAGGCAACGTAGATCCAAACAGACAAAACGTTTTTGGGATATGGGTGTATGTATACAGCTAAAGCAAATTCAACATTAGGAACATCGATATTATGTACTCCAGTGCTATACAGAGCGTCAATTAAAGGCTTCACCTCAAAATAAGGCATTTGAAGGGGAAATCCAGAGAACCTGTAGTCTCCCAGCTGTTTCAGCAGTTCTGCTCTGTGGTCATCTCCTACATCTTCCCCTTGACTACTTTCTAACAGAGGCAAGAAATGACGCAGAGTGGAGGTACAGTACCTATTCCACCGGGTCAGATGGCGTGGCCTCCAGTCCATGATTTTTTCTTTTAGTATTTTTTCAATCCTGTCTTGTAGCTCAGCTGCAGCTGCTTTGTCTATGTTCTGGTAAATTAGCTCTTCAGGCTGAACTAGTTTTATATTCTTTTACCTAAAGAAGGTTTCCAAAATTGTGTAAGTTCCAGATCAAAACAACCTAGATCTGCCCACTTGGTTGGTTGAGTTCTTCCAACTCTAAGTCAGGGCCCACATTTCATGGGACTTCTGAGTCCCCTTTTGAGGTAGACTCAGTTTTTCATAAAGGAAGCTAAGCTCTATCATAAAAATGAGGCTGCATAAGTTTTTCTCGACCTAATTCTGTCTTATAATAAACCCAATTCTCGATGTCTATGTATCTATTTTATTTCAGTACCTTGTTGTTTTGATTACTACAGCATTGTTGTATATTTCAGAATCAGGTAGTATGATTACTCTAGCTTTCTCCTTTTTTCTCAAGATTGCTTTGGGTATTTGGGATCCTTTGTCATTAAATATGAATTTTAAGACTGGTTTTTCTATTTCTGTGAAAAACATTGCTGGAATTTGATAGACATTGCATTGAATCTCTAGATCACTTTGGGTAATATGAATATTTTAACAATACTGTTTGTTCTAATCCATGAACATGGAATTTCTTTCCACTTATTTGTGACTTCAATTTCTTTCATAAATGTTATATAGTGTTCAATGTACTGATATTTCACCTCTTTGGTTTAATTTATTCCTAAGTCATTTATTTATTTATTTAGATGCTATTATAAACAGATTGTTTTCTTGATTTCCTTTTTAGACAGTTTCTTTTTAGGATATAGAAACATTATTGATATTTTGTATCCTGCAACTTTACTGAATTCACATATCAGTTCTAACAGTTTTTTTGTGGGATCTTGTGGATTGTCTATAAGTAAGATCATGTCATTTGCAAACAGAGATAATTTCACTTATTTGATTCTGATTTGAATGCTTTTTATTTCTTTTTCCTGCCTGATTGCTCTGGCTAGGATCAAGTGGGATTTATTTCTAGAATAGAAGTGAACAAGAGTAAGAATCCTTGTCTTCTTCCTGATCTTAAAGGAAAGGTTTTTAGTGTTTCCCTGTTGAATATGGTATTAGCTGTAAGCTTGTCATATATGGATTTTATTATGTCAACTTATGTTCCTTCTATACCCAATTTGTTGAGAGTTTTTATTATGAAAGGATATAGCTTTTTCTGTACCCATTGAGATGATCATATGATTTTTATCATTCATTCCATTAATGTGGCATATCACATTTATTGATTTGTATATTTTGAACCATCCTTGAATCCTATGGATAAACTCTTGATCATGGAATATAATCCTTTTAATGTGCACTTCACTTTAGTTTGCTAGTATTTGTTGAGGATTTCTCATCTATGTTCATCAGGAATATTGCCCTGTAATTTTCTTTTCTTGTAGCATGGCAAACAAATATATGAAAAAAATGCCCAACATCATTAATCATCAGGGAAATGCAAATCAAAACCACAATGAGATATCACCTTACACCTGTTAGAACAGGTACTATCAAAAAGACAAAAGATAACAAGTGTTGGTGAGGATGTGGAGAAAAGAGAACCCTTGTACACTGCTGATGGGAATGTAAATTGGTACAGCCATTGGGGAAAACAGCCTAGAGGTTCCTCAAAAAATTAAAAATAGAACTACCGTCTGATCCAGCAATCCTACTACTGGGTATACATCCAAAGGAAATGAAAATTAGTATGTCAAAGAGATATCACACTCCCATGTTTATTGAAGCATTATTAATAATAACCAAGATAGGGAATGAACCTCAGGGGATGGCAACAGATGAATGGACAAAGAAAACGCGGAATATATACACAGTGAAACACTATTAGTTAACCTTTCAAAAAGAGGAAATCCTGTCATTTGTGAAAACGTGGATGAACCTGGAGAACATTATGTTAAGTGAAATGAGCCAGGAACTGGAAGACAAATACTGCATGATCTCACTGATATATGGAATATAAGAACATTGAAATCATAGAAGCAGAGAGTAGAGTGCTGATTATGAAAGGCTGGGGGGCGGGAGAAATGATCTTGGTCAAAGGGTACAAAATTTCAATTAGGTAGATGAATAAGTTCAAGAGATCTATTGTACAATGCAGTGACTATATTTAATAACATTATATAATTGAAATTTGCTGAGAATGGACCTTAAATATTTTCATTACATGCACAAAAAAGATTACTATGTGAAGTGACAGGTATATTCATCAGTTTGATTATGGTAGTCATTTCACAATGCTTGGAAACATCGAAACATCATCTTGTATGTGCTAGATATAGTCAATTTATATTTGTCAATTATGCCTCAGTAAAACTGGAGGGAAAAGATAGGAAACATAAGGATGTATATAGATGATGGTGGTGCCATGCTCCAAGAGAAAGAAACCGATGACGCTGGAGGAGAGAGTGTTTGTAGGTTGGAGTCTTCCTCGCCCATATCCTGCTGTCTTTTCACTGGAGTTATGAAGGAGCTTGGAGGGTACCTGTGCTCCCGTCGTTTGCTTCCCTGAGATTCTATTTCTGTTTAGGATACAAGGGCTTTGTACGTATTTCATGCTACTTGGCTTTTCCTGCTTTTGTTTCTCTCTGTGTTGCCCTAAAACGCAGGGCCACTGTGATAGAAGTACCTTGCAGTTGTCCTCATGTTTAATCCCATTTATCTTCACCTCTTTAACCCCGGCCATCAACATTTAACTTACATGGAGAGTGAGTTCCAAGGAAACAGAATTTTATCACTCAGCAGGTGACAACGGGTAACACTTTGGTTCTATATTATGGCCTCATTTTACGTGGAGCCATTGTTCCTGAGGTCCTCGAAGATGCCTGACACACTTTCCTTTTAGATGGTTCAAATATATGTATGCAATCAGGATAGTTATTGAATAACCTACAAAGTGATTTCCTTACAGGTATGCTCTAAGGAAATTTCAGTACAGGTTGAGTATATTTAATCTGAAATCCAAAATCCGAAATGCTCCAAAGTCTAAAACACTTTGAGTGTCAACATGACACTCAAAGGAAACACTCATTGGAACATTTCAAATTTGGGGAATTTTCAGTTAGGGATGCTCAAACCAGCTAGTGCAATGCAAATATTCCAAAATCTGAAAAAATCTGAAATACTTCTGGTCCCAAGCATTTCAGCTAAGGGATATTCAATCTTTATTACTTTTATCTTAAAATTGTTCTGCTGAGCTCAAAGTGGAGTCTTAAAATACACCGAGCTATGGAATGCTCGACTGGTCTATTTTCTACCTTTCACCAGCCATATTACTTTTCTTCACTTTTTCTCCTCTTTCCACATTCTCTCCTCTCTGCCTTTCTGGAAAGAGAAAATTATGTTTGGAGCAAGTACACCTGTGAAATGTACAGAGAAGGAAGCACAAGTATTTCAAGTCATAATGGAATATCTCTCTATATATATAATATTTATAGAATGAGAACAAATGTATATGTGTATTTATATATGTGTGTGCCTGTGTGTGTGTGTGTGTGTGTGTGTGTGTGTATTTTCTCCCTGAATGAGATTTTAATACCAGCTCAACTTAATCACAGTTTTGGCTATGAATCCAGTATCATATGATTTGAGTATTTGAGTGAATGATATAAACAAAGTTTGAGATGGTTATCTTATATACAGTTAACCCTCTTATTTTATAACTTATGAATGGCTGCTCTTTCCCACTTCCAATGCCTTAATCCAGAGCAGAAAGTTTGCTGGGAGTATGTGTTTCCCCACTCTGCCCTCCCCTGCTAGCACCATTGTACCAACGGCTCCCTTTAAGCCAAGAGAATGTGTTACTTGGCATAAAACAGATGCCTCCTTCCTGCTAAACCACCCTCAAAATGTGCTGCCAAACAAGATCATCAAGTTCTTTCATCACTGTTTCAAACCTAGAGAGAAGTACAGGGGCCCAGGCCACGTGGAAAATGACTGCCAAGCTCCGAGGGCCCTGGGGGCAGGGCTGGTCTCGGTCCCAATTAGGGAACACTGAAGGAGTCTGAGTTCAGAACCCAAAGTTACCTGCGACGGTCTTCTGCCCTCTTCCTCACCACTCCTTCACTCTCCCCTGCCCCGCAGCATCCCTTCTCTTCCAGCATGTTTTCCCACCCGCTGTCTCTCAGCAGGACTCCTCTCTATGTTGAATCATTTGTCAGTCTTTTATAAGAACCCTCCCCACCCTGTTACAGCTCTCCATTTCCCCATTTCAACATCCCTGTCCTATGCCTCATCCCTCCATATCAATTGAAAATCATTTGGGAAGAGATGACTGAGTTATGAGCTGTCATGATCACGGCTGTTAAGGTACTCAATGTGTTATCCTCCTAGGTAAGATATTTGTATTTTAACAGTGGCTTTCTGTAGAAAACAAATGAAGCCATTTTTTGGGTCTCAATTCCCCTGGGAAATACAATACATTGACTTCTGCCTGAATGGTGGTTAGAAGCATGACCCAGGGACAGTGGATTTCCCCCACTTATATAAGCTATGGGAGTCTGAGCAAGTTCATATCTTCTCTCATTCACTCCACAAAGAACTTTTGAGCTTGGACTACATGTGACCCTCTGTGCTAGCCACTAGTGGTACAGAGATTCACAAAACAAAATCCGTACTCTTATAGAACTTATATTCTATAGGGGAGATGGACAATTAAAAAAAACCCAACCCATTACAAACAATAAATTTATTATGGTTATTTTACTGCATAGGTTAAATGTGAATAATAAAGACATGTCCTTTCCTAGTGATGCTGTAGGAACCAAATAATAATGCAGTGCACTGCATTAGGTAAATAATCACTCACATTAGGGATATACACATTCTTAGTAGCAACAGCAGTCATTATTTAGTGATTTTTATCTATGGGGAGGAGGATACCTATCCCCACAGAGATACCTATCCCCACTGCACCCATTAGGACTTGTAGAAGCTGTTGCTTCGTGTGTCCAGCAAGATTTCCTGTATATTGGGTCTCTTATATCCATAAGAGAGTCTGTCCTTGCTTTCACCATGCTATCAGGTTCAGTATCCCAACCTTTTAACAACCATATTTGGTTGAAGAGATGGACAGATGACTCCAACAAAGTCAATCCGAGTCCTTCTCTTGGACCTAAATATAAACTGTAAATGAAAGAAGCTCTTTCTCTTTTGGGAATTCCAAGCTGGGGTCACTTATAAATATGCCACACGGAGAAGGCCTCTCTGCAGAAAGAAATGAGGTAAACCCACAAAGAAAAGTAGATAATATTTAATATTATTATCCTATGTCAAACATAAATTAAATTCTCCTAATAACCCCTGAGGTAACTACTACTGTTATCCACATGTTAAAGATAAAGAGGGCACAGTAGCTTATGTCTGTAATTCTAGCACTTTGGGAGCCTAGGTGGGAGAATCACTTGAGGCCGGGAGTTTGAGGTTACAGTGGACTATGATTGCACCACTCACTGCACTCTAGCATGGGAGTTGGAGAGAGACCCTGTCACTAAAAAATAAATAAATAAATAACAAAGATGGAGGAACTGTGGCACAGCAAGATTAAGTAACTGTCCAAGGCCACACAGTTAATAAGGAACAGAATAAGAAGCTGAACCAGGCTACAGAATCTATGCATTAGACGAGTATCACTCTCTTCTCTGGCTCTTTGGAATTCGGGGTTGTAATATCTCAGGTCCTGGTTTCCACAGCCCTTCTTTTGATTCTATGAGTACCAATAAAATCCTTCCTGAGTACATTAGACTATATCTGAACCTGTATCATTTACGTCTTTGTCTATATTTCTCTTTGTCTTATTTTTTTTGTTTGTATTTTTAAATTTCAAAATATTACAGAGGTACAAATGTTTTTGGTTACATGGATCACTTTTGTAATGCTTGAGTCAGGGCTATAAGTATGCTAATCACCCAGGTAGTGTTCATTGTACCCATTAGGTAGGTTTTTACCCATCCCCTTCTCCCCTTTCACCCTAGTTGATATCCACTGAGTTTAACTTCCTTCTGTGCACATGTGTGCTCATCAGTTAGCTCCAATTTAATAATGAGTACATTTGGTGTTTGTTTATCCATTCTTTAGATATTTCAATTAGGATAAAGATCTTCAGTTCCATCCAAATTGTTACAAAAGGCCTTAATTCATCCTTCTTCATGGCTGCATAGTATTTCATAGTATACTTATACCACATTTTGTTAATCCACTCATGAATTGATGGGCACTGGGGTTGATTCCACATCTTTGCAATTGTGAATTGTGCTGCAATAAACATTCAAGTACAGGTATCTTTTTGGTAAAATGACTTCTTTTCCTTTTGGTAAATACCCAGTAGCGAAATTGCTGGATCAAATTGTAGGTCTCCTATTAGTTCTTTGAGGAATATCTATACTGTTTTCCATAAAGGATGTACTAATTTTACATCCCAAAAACAGTGTATAAGCATTCCTTTCTCTTTGCATCCATGCCACCATCTATTGTTTTTGGACTTTTTAATAAAAGCCATTCTAACTGGGGTAAAGTGATATCTCATTGTGGTTTTAATCTACATTTCCCTGATGATCAATGTTTGTTGGCCATTTGTCTATTTTTTTTTGAAAAGCTTCTGTTCATCTCTTTTGTCCACTTTTTAATAAGGTTGTTTATTTTTTATTGCTGATTTGCTTTAGTTCTTTGGAGATTCTGGAGATTAGCCCTTTATCTGATGCATAGCTTGTGCATATTTTCTCCTATTCTGTAGGTTGTCTAGTTGCTGTGTTAATTATTTCCTTAGCTGTTAAACAGTTTTTGTTTTTGTTTTTGTTTTTGTTTTTGAGACAGAGTCTCACTCTGTTGATCTGGCTAGAGTGAGTGTCATGGCGTCAGCCTAGCTCACAGCAACCTTAAACTCCTGGGCTCAAGCGATCCTACTGCCTCAGCCTCCCGAGTAGCTGGGACTACAGGCATGTGCCACCATGCCCGGCTAATTTTTTCTACATATTTTTAGTTGTTCGATTAATTTCTTTCTATTTTTTTAGTAGAGACGGGGTCTCGTTCTTCCTCCGGCTGGTTTCGAACTCCTGAGCTCAAACAATCTGCCCGTCTTGGCCTCCCAGAGTGCTGGGATTATAGGCATGAGCCACCGCACCCAGCCTGAAGAAGGTTTTTAATTTAATCAAGTCTCATTTATTTTTGTTGTTGCTGTGATTGCTTTTGGGATCTTTTTTTTATCATTTTTTTTTTTTTGCCTAAGTCGATATGTAGAAGAGTTTTTCTTACATATTTTCCTAGAATCCTTATGGTTTCATGTCTTACATTTAAGTATTTTATCCATCTTGAATTAATTTTTGTGAGTGGTGAGAGATATGAATCCTGTTTCATTCTTCTGCATGTGGCTATCCAATTTTCCCAGCACCATTTATTAAACAGGGATTCTTTCCCCCAGTGTGTGTTGTTGTCTCCTTTGTCAAAGATCAATTGGCTGTATGTGGATGCTTCTATATCTGGGTTCTCTGTTCTGTTCCATTGGACTATGTCTCTATTTTTGTACCAGTACCATGCTGTTTTGATTACTATAGGTTTATAGTATAGTTTGAAATCTGGTAATGTAATGCTTCCAGATTTGTTCTTTTTGCTTAAGATTTCTTAAGATATTTTGGGCTCTTTTTTCGTTCCAAATGAAGCATAGATTTACGTTTTCTAGATCTGTGATATATGACACTGGTATTTTGATAGGGATTGCATTGAATCTGTAAACCACTTTGGATAGTATGGACATTTGAACAATATTGATTCTACTGATCCATGAGCACGGTATGTTCTTCCATTTGTTTGTGTCCTCTATGATTTCTTTCTGCAATGTTTTGTAGTACTCTTTGTAGAGTACTTTCACCTCCTTTTTAAAGTATATTTGCAGGTATTTTATTTTCTTTGTAGCTATTGTGAATGGTATTGAGTTTTTCATTTGATCTCAGCTTGACTATCATTGAGGTTTAGGAATGCTACTCATTTGTGTACATCGATTTTGTAACCTGAGACTCTGCTGAATTTATTTATCAATTCAAGAGTCTCCTGGTGAGATCTTTGGGGTTTTTTAGATATAAGATCATATTGCCAGCAAAAAGTGATAGTTTGACCTCCCAATTCCCAGTTTGGATACCCTTTATTTTTTTCTTTTGTCTGATTGCTGTGGCTAGGCCTTCCAGCACTATGTTGAATATAAGTGGTGACATGGGAATGTTTGTCATGTTCCAGTTCTAGAAGGAATGCTTTCACCTTTTCCCCATTCAATTGGCTGTGGGTTTGTCACATATTGCTTTTATAATTTTGAGATATGCTCCTTCTATGCCTATTTTTTGGGGAGTTTTATCATGAAAGAGTGCTGAATTTTATTGAATGCTTTTTCTGCATCTATTGAGATGATCATATGATTTTTGTTCTGCTTCTGTTTATGTGGTGGACCACATTTATTGATTTCCATATGTGGAACCATCCTTGCATCCCTGGGATGAAGCCCACTTGGTCATGGTGGATTATTTTTTTTAATATGCATTAAATTTGGTTTGCTAGTATTTTAATGAGGAGTTTTGCATCTATATTCATAGGGATATTGGTCTGTAGTTTTCTTTTTTTGTTGTGTCCTTTCCTGGCTTTGGTATCAAGGTAATACTGGCTTCATAGAATGAGTTGGGTAGGATTCCCTCCTTCTTTATATTATGGAATAATTTTTGTAGTATGGGTAACATTTATTCTTTATAGTTCTGGCCAAATTCTGCTGTGAATCCATCTGGCCTGGGGCTTTTTTGTTTTTCTTGTTTTTGGAAGAATTTTTATTACTGCTTCAATCTTGCTACTCTTTATTGATCTGCTCAGAAGTTCTATTTCTTCCTGATTGAGTCTTTGGAGGTTGCATGGTTCTAGGAATTTGTCCATTTCCTGTATGTTTTCGAGTTTATGTGTGTAGAGATTTCCATAATACTCACAGATGATGTTTTATATTTCTGTGGTATCAGTTGTAATATCTCCTTTTTCATTTCAGATTGAGTTTTTTGTGTCCTCTCTCTTCTATTCCTGGTTAATCTAGCAAGAGTTCTAATAATTTTGTTTATCGTTTTGAGGAGCCAACTTTTTGTTCCATTGATCTTTGTATTGCATTCTTGTTTTCCATTTTGTTTAGTTCTGCTCTTACCTTAGCTATTTCTTCTCTTCTGCTGACTTTGGGTTTGGTTTGCTTTTCCTTTTCTAGTTCCTTGAGATGTGTCATTAGATTGTTAATTTGTGATCTTTCTGTCTTTTTGACATAGGTATTTAAGGCTATGAATTTTCACCTCATGACTGCCTTTTGCTGTGTCACAAAGATTTTGATAGCTTATGTTTATTTTGTCATTCAGTTCAAGGAATCTTTTAATTTCCATCTTAATTTCATTATTTATCCAATAATCATACAGCAACAGATTGTTTAGTTTCCATGACTTTGTTTAGAATTGAGTGTTTCTCTTGGAGTTGATTTCTAGTTTCTTTCAACTGTGGTCTGAGACAATACAGGGTATGATTTCTATTTTTGTAATGTGTTGAGACATGTTTTGTGGCCTAAGATATGATCAATCTTGGAGTGTGTTCCATATACTGATGAGAAGAATGTGTAGTCAGTAGTTTTGGGGTAAAATGTTCTGTAAATATCTGTTAGTCCCATTTTTTCTGGAGTCTTGTTTAAGTCCAATGTTTCTTCATTCATTTTCTGTTTGGATGATCTGTCCAGTTCTGACAGCGGGGTATTGAAGCACCTGGCAATTATGATGCTACTGTTTATCTCTTTGCTTAGATCTACTAGAATTTGTTTTATGAATCTGGGTGTTCCTGTATTAGGTGCATATATATTCAGGATTGTTATGTCCGCTTGTTGAATTGCTTCTTTTACTATTACATAATGACCACCTTTGTCTTTCCTTACTATTATTGATTTAAAGTCAATTTTATCTGATATGAGAATGGCTAAACCTGCTTTCATTTGGTTTTCATTTGTGTTGAATATTTTTTTCCATTCCTTCACCTTGAGGCTTTATGGGTCCTTTTGGGTTAGATATTTTTCCTGGAGATAGAAGATACTTGAGTTGTCTTTTTTCATTCATTCAGCCAGCCAACGTCTCTTGAGTGGGGCATTCAGACCATTCACGTTGATTGATAGAATTGATATGTGGCATGCTGTTCTGTTCATCCTGTTGGGTAATACCTTATTGCTTTGTTTTACGTCTTGTGCTATTTTTATATGAGCTCTGAGCTTTAGCTTTTGGGTGGTTTTACACTTGTGGGTGTCTATTGTGCTGATTCATATATAAAGGCAGTTCTGAATATTTTCTGTAGGGCAGCTCTGGTTTTGACAAATTCCCTCAGTGTTTGGTTGTCTGAAAAAGTCTTTATTTCTCCTTCGTATATGAAAGTTTTGTAGGTTCTAGGCTGGCGGTTGTTTTGTTCAAGAAGACTGAAGATGAGGCCCCAATTCCTTGTAAGGTCTCTGTTGAGAAGTCTGTTGAGACCTTGGTCTCTGTTAGACCTTGAGACCTTGTAAGGTCTCTATTGAGTTAGCCTGATGGGTTTTCCTTTGTAAGTTATTTGATGTTTTTCACCTCATGGCTCACAAGATTTCCTCCTTTGTGTTGAGTTTGGCCAGTTTGATGACTGTGTGTCTTGGTGATGGCCTCTTTGCAATGAATCTCCCAGGTGTTTGTTGAGCTTCTTGTACCTGCATGTCAAAATCTCTAACAAAACCAGGGAAGTTTTCCTAAATTATTCCCTCAAATATGTTTTCCAATCCCTGTGTGTTTTCTTCTTCACTCTCAGGGATGCCTATGGTTCTTATATTTGGCCATTTTACATAATTCGATATTTCTTGTAAGCTTCATTCATTCCTCTTAATTCTTGTTATTTACTTTTGACTGACTGAGTTGATTCAAATGAGTTGCTTCAAGCTCTGAAATTCTTTCTTCTGCCTGGTTTAGTCTATTCCTATAACTTTTTACTATGTTTTTTATTTTCTTAAATGAATTTTTCATTTATAGAAGTTCTATTTGTTTATTTTAATATTTCAATCTTTCTAGTGAATTTTTCATTCATTTCCTGAATTATTGTTTGGATTCTTTGAGCTGATTTTTCATTTTCTCTTGGATTTCATTGAGATTCCTTACAATCCACATATGGAATTCTGTATGTGTCATTTCAATATTTTTATTTTGGTTGGTATTTATTGCTAGAGAGCTGGTGTTCACCTTTGGGGGTATCCTTTTGGTCTGATTTTTCATACTCCCTGAGTTCTTGTGCTAATTCCTTCTCATCTGGAACAGCTGTCCCTTCTTATTTTTGGATTTTCTTTTGTTTAGATGGGACTTCCCACACACGCACACTCATAAGGGTGTGTCTGTAACATATTTTGGGTAAGAACCCTTGGCTTTACTTATAGGTGCTTTGATGGCAATCTAGGTTCTGAATGGATGCCACATCCTTAGTGTGGTGGTTTTCTCAGTTGCTAGTTGTTTGTAGATTGTAGCAGTGGTGAGCTATGTGTCTGGGCAGATTCCCTGTCTCTTGCTAATGAGGGAGGATGGAAGTCTTTGAAATCCTTTTTCTTTCCCTAGCCCTATGGTCTTCTTAGTATCATGAATTGGTATTGGCATGCCCAGTTTAATCTCTGAGACAATAGGTGGTGTTTATGGGTAAGAATCAACCACACCCTATATGATTGAGTTAGTAAATGTTGTCAGGGCTGTAAAAATTGGCTTCCCTGTCAGTAGGTGGTGCTTGCAATAAGGAACAAGCTGCAGTGTTGTTTCTGGGACCTGTGATGAGCTCTAGCCCCTCAGAAGAAGCAGCTGAATGTTCCAGGTGGGGGTGCGGCCCTGGAACTTCCAGGTGATTCCTTATTCTCTGCCACAGCAGAGGCAGGTGTGGGAGTGAGGCTGGGCATGGCTGGATTGGGTGAGCTTTCCCTCAGTCTCTGCAAAAGCTTGTAAGGTAGATTTTTCAGTAGAGGTCAATGGTCCACTCCCAGGCTTCTGGGGGAAGCCACCAGGGAGGGGCTGAAGTGGCCCTGCTCAACCAGAAAGTCTGCTTGTGGACGTGGGGCCATCTAAGATTCACAATCTGGCTGTCAGGAGTGGGTTTCACTCTTCTCCTCCTTCCTCTGCTCCACGGTCTCTCTCTGGCATCTGTCAACATGCAGGAGCTCAAACCAGCTGAGCTCCCCCATGATTGTGCTGCAAGCTGGAAACTTCCCTGTCCAGGGCTTCCCCACCCTGGTCTGAGAGCATGGTCTTCCTGTGGTGGGAGGGTTGCTCTGTGAGTGCACCACAGTTGGGACCCACACTGTGCTCTCTTTTTGATTCTGCCCATGCAGGCCACCTCACCTCCTAAGTTCACAAATCTCCCCTCCATGCCCCCAAGCAACATGATGGAATCCTGGGGGTATGGGATCTGCAGGCCTGTCCCCAGTCCCCAAAGATCAGTCCCTGACCATGCCAGGGAGAAGCATGCTGGTCCTGGGTTGCCTATGGGGTGCTCAAGCAGGTTTGATGTCCCTCTGCTTCAAGGTGTGCCCTGCTCTGATGGAGTAGTTGGGCAAGCAATTCTGGGGAAGCTCCAGTGAGCAGGGACCTCACAGTCCTAGCACCCCTTAGTCTGCTGCAGGTCTTTAAGAGGAAAGATTTGAACCTCACTCTTTGTGGAAGCCTCAGTGTGGTGGATGCACCAACATAGGGGAAGCAGCTGCTCCTCAGAGCCCCAGCTCTATCTTTGTCTATACCTATATATTTTTATTCCTCAAGTTGGTTTGAGTTGGGTTTCTGTTACCTGAAACCAAAGGAGTCAACTACCTGAAACCTATGTCAGAACATTCTGAAATACACTTGTCATCTGAAAGAAATCCCGTAAGTCAATTTTGATGTGACTCCCATTACATTGCTCCACTAATCTCTATATGACAATTCCCACCTTAATATAATTTTATTTCTATAAGTAGTTTTTTTCCTACTAGAGCTAATGTTTAGAGACAAGTGTGAGTAATTGGAATCCATCTGTTAATAGAATTACCTTTGAGTTGACTGTGATTTTGACCCTCATAATACTATGACCTTGGACTATTGCTGAGCTCCTCACTTGGAAACTACTCTGTAACTAAAGACTGTTGAGGGGTTTTGTAATATTGATGGTTACCTGGAACTAATGTTATTTATAGAACATTGTTTAAAAACTGTATTAAAATAAAATTTTATATGAATTGTTATCTATATGATTAACTCATCAAGTTGACCTGTTAGGTCTGATGGAGGATAGACACATGGCAAGGAGGTGGCTAAGGGAAGAGAACAGGAACCCAATTGTAGCTAGGAACTGTTTCCTGGTGGCAACATAAATAGTAAAAAGTTCCTAGTAACCTTTAACTGACCTAGAGCTCATTACCATCTAATTAGCATAATGTGGGTGGAGCTTTGTGAAGGACTCTGGGGAAGACACATGTGTAGAAAAGGAAACTGTTACATAACCAACCTGTTATGCAACCTGTCATATAACCTCAACCTGTCAATCATCCCAAAAGGTGGGAGACAACAACCAACCCTGCCAGGACAAAGGCGGGACAAACTAGTGAGCATATAAAAGGCAGCGTGTGCTCAGACTTCAGAGTCTTTCTCCACTCATGGGGACTGACCCGTTCCACTCTCTTTGAAATGTGTTTTCACTTTGCATATCTTCCTTCTTTACTTTCATTCTTTCTTTTATATGATAAACTGTTTGTATAAAATTGCTCTGTGTTTGTGATCACTCCATCATTGGCTCAACTCAGTACCAGTACTCATTCTTGACACTGGGAACTGGAGGACCAGGGAACATCCTGGACACAGATGAATGTAACAGATCCACATGTATAATTGCATTTAATTGCATTTTAAACTTAAGAACTCACATGCATTTATGGGAATCCCCTGTGAAGCATCCAGCTTCATGCTTGAATTGTCCAGGAACCTCAGTCCAAAGCTGTTACTTCTGTATCCACAGAACTTTCTGACCATTATAGTCTATTGCTTTTTCTTCCTATTAGGGCTGCCATTGGAAACTAGCACTGAATAATTTGATGGGTCTTTGTCCTCTTTGAAATGATAGCTTGCTGGTTTATATCACCATGCAAGTTGAAATGGATTTTCCATGTGTAATTTCCCAAGTTTATGGGTTCTTTTAATTTACTGTTTATAATCCAGTCTTTGCTCCCAATACACTGATATTATTGCCAAAGTGGCTGGTTCCAAAGGAGCTTCAACCCCATGCTAGAGCAGAATCAGACATCCTTGATCTTCTATGAGACTCTCGGTGTCCTTTACTGCCTAGAGATTCCAGTAAAGAAATTACATAGCCTTGAAACTAGGCAGTTAATAAAGAACTTTCCCCATTCTCTGTAGTTACAGAAGCTATGAAGAACAGATATTGCATGACCTATGGATCACCTACAGATCCAGTACAAAGAGGAGGAGTTGTGGTGAATCAGGGACTCCTACTTAGAGCTGTGTGCAAACCCTCTGAATTTCTTAGATGGCAAAAAGTGATGGAAGAATATTACCTGCCAAGATTCAATTCCTCAGTTGCAGCTTCAGAATCACATGCAAATGAGGCAATGCTACATCTAAAAGGAGCCCGAAAGGTGTTTCCTGCTATGATGAACTTCCAGCTAGGAAAATGGAAGCTCCTCTGTGTGCAGACGGTATTTTCAGTATAAAGAAGGGAATTGCTGCTAAATGACTTGAATATTTAGAAAAGATGTAAAGAAGTCTTAGTATACCAGATTAGGGACCTCTGCCAAGGTTCACAGTGATTTCAAAAGGTCTATGCACAGAGCATTGTAAGATTCACAAAATCACTCAAGAACTGGGTTTTCGGTACAAAAAAAGAAGAAAAAACTCTCAGATAAAAGTGCAAAGTCAATTGTCTACGGTGATAGTACTGTGAAGGTTGCATGCACATTTGCATGTGAATGTATTAATAATATGGGAATTCATTGGGGACAGTATCTATGGTCTGAGATATCTATATATGTCAATGCAAACAGTGTGAGAAAAGGCAGTATATTCTAACAGGCTCAGAAATATATATCACAAGCATATATTTGCAATCTGAATCCATTTTTAAGACTTAATAAGGCTTATTATATTTTAAAGTATAATGGTTTTTTTGTAAAATTCAGATCAAATAGAAGGGCAAGATGAGTTGCATTCTGAGATTTTTAAAGACATATTCATTTATTTAAAAAATATTAAGTGACTACTAAACTCCATTCACTATGCCAGATACTGGGGATTAACATATGAAAAACCTGCGGCTCTTGTCCCTAAACAATTCAAAACTAAATGGGGGAGGGTCACATAAGTAGATCACTCTAATGGGAAGTCATGTGGCAAAAGAATAAAGAAAGAAGCAAAATCCTTGTTGAAATATAATGTGAATTGCATGATCCAACTGAGGAGATGCAACACAATTTGCAAAATTAGCACAGGAGCAAAGTATCGTCATGATGGAGGCACCTCTCTGTGCAACTGATGAACACCACATTTAGTCAAAAAGCTGAATAGCTAGTACAGTTTTTGTACTGTGTTGTTGACGATAGGATGTTAAATTTGCAAGAAGTAATTCAATTTATAAATATTTATTAAACAATATTATGTTTATGATTTTGTCCTAAACATAGCCTAGCACACCGGAATATAATTTTTAAGGAGAAAAAAGTAATTGTCAATGTGCATGTCACAGACAACTTAAGAAAAAGAGACCATAACAGCTCAAAATTTCTAATATTGTATGAAATGATATATTTATAATGTATTCTAGCAAATATTTATTTCAAGAAGTTGAGAGCCAAAACAATGGACGGGATCTATTCCTGAGTATGCAAGACAAAGAAGATCTCTCTTTCATATTTAACCGTTTATTTTTGTTTATAGTGCACCTTCTTCTAGAAAAGTTTTGAGAAAATTTACAAGAATACATTTACTGAAATAAAAGCAGAGAATCAGAACCAAGGAAGTAAGACCACAATAATGCCGAACATGTCAACCCATGCTGTACTTACACTTTGAATTTAAGTCTTCTTTTCTCTAGTGAAAAAGAAGACACCATATGTTACCTAGTTTCCATTATCAGATATCAGAGGAACATTCAATTCTAAAAATTTTTTGGACCATCGGTATAAGTATTAACAAAGAAGCTTGTTAGAAATGGAAAATCTCAAGCTGGACTCAGACTTTCTGAATTAGAATCTGCATTTTAAGAAGATCACAGGTGACATCTGCACAGTAATGTTTAAATAGTACTGTCGTAAAAGCCATCCCTCCCTGCGAAATTCATATGGAAGACCCTGAGTAATATAATAGACAATGTAAAAAACTGTAATAAGTAACTTACTATATCTGTTTCATGACAAAAGATATAATAAAACTAAACCTAAGACAAAGAATTCTTAGACATGACACCACAAATGCAATTCATGAAGAAAAATTTGTTAAATTGCACCTCATCAAAATTTAAAACTTTTTTTTCCGCATCTTTGCAGTTGTTAACTGTGCTGCAATAAACATTCAAGTGTGGGTGTCTTTTTGATAAAGTGATTTCTTTTCCTTTGGGTATATACCCAGCAGCAGGATTGCTGGATCAAATAGTAGGTCTACTTTGAGTTCTTTGAGAAATTTCCATACTGTTTTCCATAGAGGTTGTTGAGGTAGGAGGGGAGGGGCAAAAATGTACCTAATGGGTACAATGAATACTATTCGAGTGATAGGCACACTTATAGCCTTGACTAAAGCATTATAAAACCTATCC
>CAUYSK010043740.1:0-28755 GCA_963575035.1 Avahi laniger | reverse complement strand
GTCGCGTGATGCATGCCTGGGATTCCAGAGCGATCAGCTGTTGGGGCGCTGTGCGGGGCGGGGGGCACTGTCAGGTGCAGTCTCTGCTTGCAACTGTTTCCAGCAACACCTGCCCTGTTCTGCTTATCTGAGACAATAAATACCTGCCTTTTTTTTTTTTTTTTTTTGGAGACAGATTTCTCACTGTGTTGCCCGGGCTAGAGTGCCATGGCGTCATCCTAGCTCACAGCAACCTCAAACTCTTGGGCTCAAGCGATCCTCCTGCCTCAGCCTCCCGAGTAGCTGGGACTATAGGCATGCGCCACCATGCCTGGCTAATTTTTTCTATGTATTTTTAGTTGTCCAATTAATTTCTTTCTATTTTTACTGGAGTCTGGTCTCGCTCTTGCTCAGGCTGGTCTCGAACTCCTGAGCTCAAACAATCCGCCTGCCTCGGCCTCCCAGAGAGCTAGGATTACGGGCGTGAGCCACCGTGCCCGGCCCCTGCCTTTTTTTAAAATGACATTTCAGGTTGGGTGGCCCTTGCTAGCAACCGGAAGGTTTGTAACTAAAGCACTAACCCCAACCACTTAGGCTTGGGACTGCTGCTCAAGTTCCACCTGACACATCATCCTAATTTTCTTCACACCCACCTTAAATCACAGAGTCTGTAACTCTGCTTCCGAAAACTTTTATCATTCGACTCACACACACACACACACACACACACACACACACACACACGCACGCACGCACTCTACCCTACTGCGCCCCGCCGTCTGCCCAAACCCAGCACTCCCCTAGGAAGTGCGGGTGGACGCCAGCGCCCAGGTCCTCACAGGGAAACCACCATTAGCTGGGTCCCTCTGATGCTCTAGCAGCAAACACTTCTTTCACGAAGTTCAAGACCATTTCATCCTTCATCATTATGACGTTTCCACCACCGTTTTAATTTCAAAATGGTCAGGGTTCCCTCTGTGTTGTGTAGAAATGCAAGACTATGAAGGGACAAAAAGGTGACGATGTGGCCCGTGGTTGGGGAATCTAGCACGGGAATAAAGGGAGGACAGACAATGACAGCGGCAGTGCCTGGCTCGAGGTCCAGAGTCAGCTCTCAGCTCTGCTGGTGAGCGAGACCCACTCCATGAGGCTCAAGTTTCCTGCTGAGGATTTTAAGGTCACCATAAGACACAGCAGCAGCAGGCCAAACAAACTGGACCTAAAAGTTCAAGGTCATTGAATTTGGTAGATAAAACTCAAAACTCAATCTGGCCCAGGGATGCAACGTACTGCTGGTATTTCCTGCACGATGGTTTGGCAGATGAAAAAATCTACTGCTGGAATGTGAGGCTCCATGACGGTGGCTGAAGGTGGGGACAGGCCAGCGCTGAAATGCCTTGGCTGAGGTTTGCGGCCCACCGGGGTGGCTCTGGCCTCCCAGTGCTGTCTCTGGGCCCAAGGTGGCTCTGGCCTCCCAGCACTGTCCCTGGCTCCGTGGCATCTCCTCTGGCAGTGGGCAAGCCCAGCCCTCCAGAGCCCAGGGCCTCGCTGCCCACAGGGATGCTCAGCTCTCGCTGTCCTGCTGGAAGCCTCCAGGTCACGCAGGACTGGGTGTGGGGTTTCACCCTCCCAGAGCAGGCTTAGCTCATGGGGGCAGAAGATCCTCACCAGGGCTCCTTCCCGGGCCTTCTCAGACCCCAAGGCTGGCCTGGAAGCTTCCTTCCACCCACTGAGCAGCGGAGGCCCTCAGGGTCGATGGGAGGCCCCACGGGTGGGAGCCGCCTGACACCCTCCTCTACATGTGGCATCGCTTCGGTTGTGCCCACTGGCCGTAAACATTTTTACTTCTTGCAATGCCAGAGTGGCCAAGAGCCACCCCCAGCCTCTGGCACCTGCTCGCCTCTCACCGGCCGGCACTTCTCACCTCCCAGCAGCAGAAAGGAACATACGGTCGCTTATCTCCAGGAGAGTTTTAACTAGGTATCCCAGCGGGGCAGGACCTGGGCCCCCTGAAGTGCGTACCATATCGTGTGTCTGTGTTGTAACTTTTCTGAGCAAAGAATCCTCGCTTGTGAGTCCCTGCTCTGTGGCAGGGGCCAGGCGCCGAGGCAGAGTGGCAACAAAGCGAGGCCCCTGCCCCGACGCAGACCCTGAGGGGCAGGAAGGAAACCCAGCGTCCCAGCATTGGGGGCTGGGATGTGGGGGCCAAGCCGAGACCTGTGCAGGCCACTAGGGAGGGCTTAGCCCCCAGGGGAGGCAGGGTCAAGTTTCTCTGGCTCCAACCTCTGCCTCCACCTCCCCAGCCCGCCCCCCGTGTGCTGTGGTCTCTGCACACCCAATGGGCCTCTGCTGGGACCTCAGCCCCTCAGGAGGCCTTTGCTGCCCGCCCCCCGCCTCTGGCTCTCCTGGGTCTTTCACGTCCCTGTCACAGCAGGGACACACTGTGCAGTCCTTGCTGGGGAGCTCCGAGACGGCCTAGAAGGCCTGGGCTTGTTCCCATGTGTCCTGTTGGGCCTGGCACCTGCTCGAATTCAAATGTGTGAGTCCGCTGGGCAGGGCCAAAGGGGCCTGGGTGATATCGATGCTGCCTGGCCACACCTTGAGGACCAGGGCTCAGGTCTTAACTCAGGGGCTCTCAACCTGAGCTGCCCTCACTCGGGGTCACTCTTGGCTGCAGCCCCGCTGGGCCTCGCCACCTCCTCCGCAAAACATGAACTCTCCCAGGGCAGCACATGTGTGCTAGTCATTGTCTTATTCTTTGTAACAACTTTATTGAAGTTAATTGACAGTAATCAACTCTGTGTGTTCAAGGCATACGACGTGATAAATTTTGATATGTGTAAACAGCTGTAAAACCATCACCGCAATCAACATCATGAACAGCGCTCCCAGCAGTCTCCTCGAGCCCTCCAACCGCTTCCTTCTGCCTAGGCCCAGCTCTGTCATCTTTCTGTCCTGATAGATTCACATTTTCTAGAATTTTATACATATAATATAATCATGCAGTCGGTGCTCTTTTTTGTCTGGCTTCTTTCATTCAGAATAATTATTTCAAGATTCATCCCTGTTGTGGCATGTACCAATGATTTAGTCATTTTTATTACAATAGTATTCCACTGTACAGATGTGCCGCCATCAGTATATTTGGCTACTACAAATAAAGCTGCTATGAACATTGACGTACACACCTTTGTGTAGACGTACATTTTGTTTGTCTTTGGTAAATACTTAGGAGTAGAACGGCCGGATCACGTGTTAAGTGTATGTTTAACTTATTGAGAAACTGTCCAACTGGTTTCCAAAGCTGCCGTACATTCCCACCAGCAGTATGTGGGAGTTCCAGTTGCTCCACATCGTTGCCAACACTTGACATGGCCAGGCTTTTTAATTCAGATCCTCTAATACATGTGCAGTGGTTTCTCACTGTGGTTTTAATTCACATTTCCCTAATGACTAACGATGTTGGACATCTTTTCAGGTGAGCATTTGCCTTCCAAATATCTTCTGTGGTGAAATGTCCGTTCAAATCTTTTGCTCATTTTTTCCATAGGGCTGTTTGTTTTCTTATTATCGCATTTGAGAGTTATTTATATATTTTTCATACAAGTCCTTTGTCAGACATGTGCTTTGCAAATAGTGTCTCCCAGTCTGTGGCTTATCTTTTCATTCTTTTCCAAATGTCTTTCAAAGAGCAAAAGTTCTTAATTTTGATGAAGTCTAGTTTATCGATGTTGCTCATTTATGAACCGTGCTTTTGGTATTGTATCTAAGAACTGTTCATTCCATCCCAGCGCCTGGCACTAGGCCTGTGCGCCCTCGTTGCTCAATCAGTGCCCTTGGAGGGCAGAGCAAAGGCCCTCGATGTGGGAGGGCGTGGCTCCAGGGTGCTGAAGAAGAGCTGATGGTGCCTTGAGATCACCCAGAAGGAGGCAGGCCTGGGGCCGGAGGGCGACCGGGGCTGGGATGCTGCCTCCTGCCATCCCATCAGTGCCAAGGGCATTTCTCTCCTCTCCTTTCTCTCCCCTTCCCCGCCCCACAGCCCCCTTCCTTCCTTTCCACCTCCTCTTGATTCCCGTCACCTGTCTGTGAGCTTTACATCTTTGTGAACTCTCGGCTCCATTTCTCCCCTGGGGTCTTCTTGTTTTTCTGTCCAGGGGTCTCTGCACACAGTGAAGACACCACCAGCCTTTTCTGTCCTGTTGTGCTGCCAGTCTTCCTCCGAACCATGATTTTCTGTCTGTTGACCCTGCCGACCTTTGCACGCTTTGACCAAGCCACCACAGCGCCTTCTCAGACCAGCCACTTCTCCTGGCTCCCAGGTGCTGGCTCTCTCCCCAGTGACCTCAGACTCGCTGGGGCGGAGGGAGGGGTCTGTCTGGGTGAGGAAGGGGCAGGTCTGGGCCTTCTGGAGGAACAACATCAAACCTTCGAAGGCTGCAAGAGGGCTCGTCCCTCCCACAGCCTTTGCTGTGCTCAGGCCTGTGCAGTGGAGGCTGGGACAAAGAGCTGCTCCCAGTGCTGGGAGCCCCTGTCTCCTCCCCGGCCATGAGGACAGGCTGTTGTGGGAGACAGAGGACGAGACGGATCACAATAACAGCATCAGTCTGGAATCTTTAGTTGTTGACAAAAACCACAAATGAAAAATTATTGGCTCCTGGAACCAAACCAGGGGAGGCAGGGTGTCGCCAGTTCTCGGGGCCCATATTAGCCTCTAGTGCTGCCGTAACAAATCGCCACAAACACAGCAGCTTAAAACATGACGTTTGTCACCTCCCAGTGTCTGCAGGTCAGAAGTCTAGGTTGGCTTGGCTAGTTATAGGGGGTCAGCCAGCTGGGCCCTCACTGGGCGCCCCACGGAGACCCGCTCCCAGGCTCCCTGTGTGCTGGTGGAATCCAGTTCTTTGAGGCTGTAGGACTAAAGCTTCCCGTTCCCTTGCTGGTGTCGGCCGGGGGCTGCCCTTGGCTCCTCGAGGCCTGTCCCTGGTCTCCAGACAGCATGTTGTCCCTACGTTTCAGAACCAATAAAGGCAGCCAAAGCCTTCTCGTGCCTGGAATTTCTCTGACTTTCCTTTTTGCTGCATCTCTTCTGCTTCCAGCCAGAGAAGGCTCTTTGCTTTGAGGGGCTCATGTGATTAGATGACACCCACTTGGATAATTCAGAATAATCTCCCAATTTTAAGGTTTGTGACCTTTATTACATGGGCAAAGGCCTTTTTGCCCTGTAACCTAACGTAGTCAGAGGTTCCAGGGATTGGGGTGTGGACATCTTTGAGGATGGGCACAAATGTGCTCACTGCAGGATTCCAGCCCTGTTCAGACTCCTGTTTCTCTGTTTCGCTTTGTGTGTTCCATTCTTTCCCTGCGATGTAGATCACTTTTCTCCAGTATGTTCAGTCACACCCTCAAAAGCCTGATGAACGGAAACCCATTCCACTTCGGAAATCGGGGAAGAGCCCTGATTGGCCCTGCTCAGGTCACAGGCCCATGTTTTTGGGGTAGGAGGGGTATAAGGTCCTCCCAGCGGTGCAGCCTGGTCGAGAGTACACCCCAGAGACTAATGAGGTCTCCACTAAAAGAAGGCGAGGGGTGCTGGGTACAAACCCCAGAACTGACATGTGATCATCATCGTGTGGTGCCCACCTGTGGACCCTGCTAAAGGTGCCCACGAGGCCGCATTATTAACCCCACCACCCACCAGCTGGCTGACCTTTCTCTGAGCCTCAGTTTTCTACTCTGTAAAACGGGACTAATAAAAACCTGTGTCTGGCCAGGCTATTTAGGGTTGTCAGGAAGGCAAATAGGAGGACATGTGTGAAGAGGAGTCCCCATGTGTGAGGATGCCTTAGACCAGGGCCTGGGAAGGAATCACTTTGGGTCCCTCCAGCTCTCCAGCCCACCCCTCAGGGACTCCATCTCCAGGCAGCAGGGCATGGTGGGAGCAGGGCTGCCCAGACGCACCTGGCCAGGCCCTGGCCCATGAAAAGGCAGTCATTCAGGGTGGCTTGGACAGGAGCCGGGTGATGAGAGACAGGGAGCCCTGTGCACTGGAGAGGAAGGAGGCCTCGGCATGGCCTCAGCGTGGGGCTGTGCTGCCCGCCTGGGGGGTAGGCTGGCTCAGCAGGGAGGGAAGACTAAACTAGTGTTTGAGGCCAAGGGGCTGAAAGGAAGCTGTGTGTACCAGTGCTGGCTGACTGGCGGGCGGGATGTGAGTCATTGGTGGCCTGGGGGGAGGGTGCAGCCTGGGCCCAGCTGTCCAGGACGAGGGGCACGGTGCCCACCCGCGTGTCAATGTATGGCAGTGTGAGTCTGACTGTGTGTGCTGGGGCTGGGGCTTGCAGGTCTGCCCGAGCTGCCCAAGGCTGCCTGGGGTGGGCACATCCTGCCGTCCTCTGAATATGGCCGTGGCAAAACTGCCCCTCCTCCCTGCCACGGTCTCCTCCAGGTGGCCAACGCTGGCAGTTCATTCCCTCAGTTGTTCAACCAACAGGCATCAGTGCCACCCATCCCACGCGCTGCCAGCCACGAAAGCAGAAAGCCCCGTCCCTGCTCTCAGTTGTTCCCAGTGTGGTGGGATAGGTGGACGAGGGACAGACAGGACTCATGCAGGGTGATGCCAGCCAAGGGAGGGAGCACGTACTCCAAGGGGGGGGTCATTTGAGGTGGGTTTTGAAAGATGAGTAGGAGTTCACTCTATCCAGAAGAAGGGGTGGGGGCAGCCCATTTGAGCAGAAGGAAGCCAGATCGTGGTGAGAGAGAGAAGGCCGGGGTTGCTGGCAGAGGGGCTATGGGGAGTGCCCAGAGGGTCCTGGAGGTCGAGGTGGGCACAGACTTGAGGACCTGGGGAAAGATCGAAACAGGCTGTTCATGGATGCAAGAAGAACTTGCCTGGTCCTGGGCCCACTCCCAAGGGCCTGCCAGGTAGGGTTTCACTGGTAGCCGATGAACTGGTTAAGGAAGGTCCCTCCCACCTGGGAAAGGCTGTGTGTGTGTGTGTGTGTGTGTGTGTGTGTGTGTGTGTGACTGTCATGTGTACCTCTCTGTGCATACTGCCGTGTGAGTGTGTCTGTGTATCTAGCCGACAGGTGTTGTCTGTGTCTGTCTGAATGTGTGTGTGTCTATGTGTATGCATGTCCCTGGGTGCATGTGTTTACGTGTCTGGGTCTGGGTTGCATGTATGCCTGTGTGATTCCGTGCGTGTGTCTGGATGTGAGTGTGCATTTGGCTGTGTATGTATGTGTGTCTACATGAGTGTGGCCACCAACACCCCTGCCAACAGGGGTCTGGGGTGCAGCCTGGCTGCCCGTGCCCAGGGCCGCACTGGGGAGCCTGGCCCACTCCTTCCATGTCTTCCCAGCCCTCTCTGCGGGGCTTCTGTTCCTGGGCCTCTTTGAACTCCAGCTGCTCATCCTGCAGGCCTAGCTCCACCCCACCTGACTGGCTCCCCTGCCCACAAAGCTGTGGCTGGCCTCGGCTGCCCCCAGACAGCCAGCGGGTGCCCAGGCACAGGAAAGGCCAGAGAGCTGCCCAGCCCAGAAGGAGCTGTGCCCACCGTCCACTGGCCAGCCTGGGGGCTCCTCCCACCCCAGAAAGAAGGGCTGGTCAGGAAAACGTGGAGCCATTTCCCAAATCACACCATCCCTTTCTTCTTCCTTCTGCGGCCTCAGCCTTAGGGGTTTTGCAGGACGACTTGGGAGTCCCGGGGACTTGGCATGAGCCGGAGGCCTGGCCCCGTCTCTGTGGCTGCTGAGTGATCCTCGGGCGCTGGGTTTTTTTGATAACAGCAGCTTCCTCTGAGAGATCTGCCCCTCTAGACTGTTCCCTCGGGGCTGCTAATCTCAGGACGCTGCCTCAACCACAGATCTGGCCAATTATGCTACCCCAATCCCCTGAGACATGACCATTGACCCAAGTTTGGGGACATGACTGAAGTGAGACCAGTGAGAGTCCTTCCCTTGAATTTGATATATGGAGGCTGAGAGAGGGAAAAAAAACTCACTTTCCTCTGGGGGTCCCCAGATGAGGTGATAAGTACCTGAGGCCACAAGTAAGCCTGTCTTTCTCCTACTCCTCATGGAAGAAGCTTGTGGAAAGAGTCAGGGATGGGCAGCTATCCAGGAGGGGAGAGGGTAGTTCCTGTTACATGAGCTAACAAATTCCTTTTGCTTGAGCTACTATGAGTTGGGTTGCTGTCACTCACAACCAGAAGAGTCCTGGGCCATCCCTGTCTTCAGCCACACAACTGGATCTTCAGGGTGCCAGATCCACCCTTTGCCTGGCCCTCCACATGCCTCACTGTCCCTCCCTGTCTCAGATTCCACATGGAGCCTGTGACCCCTCTCCCATTCTTCTCAAGTTCCTAAACCCACTTCTGCTTCCTCAGCTGTCACTTACTTCAGTGGGAAAGTTGAACTTCCCCAACTCTCCCACTTTCTGACCCCAATTTCCTCCAGACCTGCTTCCCCATCTGTCCTCCTCCTCCCAGGCTCACAGGAAGACGTGTCGCTCCTCCGGCCCTTGCTCGAGGCCCACCAAGAGAGCTGGAGCTGGAGTGCCTGAAGCCAGTGGTTCCCAAACCTGCCTACATATCAGAATCACCGGGAAACCTTGAGGGAATACAGTCTCCCTGGCTCCCGCAGCTTCTCCAAAGGCAGGACCTGGAATCAGCATTTTAAAACCCCTTCCCTGGTTGGACAATGCTGTCTTCTTGGTCGCTGGTCTCCGGGTTCCCTGCAACGGGATGCTGGATGCTGCCCGGACTGTCGCTTGTATAAGGACCTGCATGGAGCCTGTTTTAACTTCCTCCCATTTTCAGCTCAGGTCCTTGCAGTCTGGGCTTCTTTTGGGCCCAGTCTTCCCTTGGGTCAGGGGACTTCACAGGCTCCAAACCAGACCACCCAGGCTGTGAAGCCGCAGTCCTCCCTTGCCCCCAGACTCTTTCCCACCCCCACCTCCTCCCATGGGGGTCTCCTCCTCTTCCCACCCCTTAAAGGGAAGGCCCATTCCCCAGGGAAATGTGTCCCCCCCTCTTCATTCTCCACCCCCATTTCCTAGCCCCAGACCCAGGTCCTACCCCATCTCTGCCCAGCACCGGTTTGTGCAGTGGCTTCCTTGACCTCCAGCGCTGCCCTGCACGGTGGGCTGGGTTCTCTGCAGGGGATACTGGTGGCCTCTGAGGGCCAGAGGTAGTTGAGAACCATGGGTCTCATTCCCACTTCCTGGTCAGGTGATATGTTACAACGAAGTTAAGTCTCTAGCCCACTGAAAACAGCCTTTAGCACGAAGCACAAAAACAGACATCCCACCTCTGCCACAAGCTTGGGGACACCCCACTCTGCTCTTTCAGGAAATCTCTCAGGGCAAATTCAAGGACATGCTGACTATTGACTCCAGTCAGATTATTATGTGGGAGGGCCCAGGACCACTAGAGAAAGTTCTAGACCCAGGGCTGCCCTGCTGGGTTGCTGGGCTCATTCAGGCACAGGCAGAGGAGGCTTGCAGGGTTTCTTGCCAGGCACCCGTCTCCAGCCACACTCCTTTCACTAAAGAACAATGACTTCGGACCCTTCAGCGCTGATTCACAGGCCCTCTGCTGCAAGTGTAGACAGCCACATTTGAAGCTCTGGCTGTGGCCACCCCTGGAGTGTAGACTTCTGCTCAGGGTCTTTCAAACACTAAAATTAACGCACATGCTTACGAGCGTCCCACAGTGGTGCTGAAGTGATTACAGCCAGCACGGCTTTCCGCCAGAGGAGGGCCGTCTCTCTGCAAGGTGCTCAGCCGTTCCTCATAGTCTGCTTTTGGGTGTCCCAAGTCACACCTTGTCCCAGTGCATCCTCTGGCTGGTCAGGGGACTCCCTGCCCCGCCCCCAGCCAGGTCTCTGCAAGCCCTCGCCCCTGGGTTAAAGCCTGGGTCGGTGGTTACTAGCAGGGATGAGGGGGTGGGCAGGGGCAAGGTGGGGGAAGGGGGCACTTCTTGGGGTCCTCCCATATCCCAGCTCACTGAGCTCCCCCTTCCAGGGCAGCAACCTGAGGTGCTCAGAGAGTGACCTTGTGACAAAGACACAGAACCCACCTCCTGCAGTCTACCCAGCTAGCTCATCCATCCCAGCCCCTCCAACCTCCGATCTCGCATCTCCTGAGCTGTAACTTCCATCCACTCTGGGCTCTGCCAGCAGCGAGGGGGTGGGGGACAGGGGCAGAGTCCACACAGACTGACCTGCCTTCCTGCTGGCCTTGCTCAACCTCCCTGGCTGTGTCTGGAGACTACCCCCAGGAATCTGCCGGGGCTCTGCCTTCAGGGGCTGGGACAGGTGGCGCCAGCTGGATGGGGTGGCGGCGGGGGCCACTGTGCCAGCCAGAGCCTGGCCAGGCTCCCACACTCCCCACCCCCACCCACCACCAGGCACTCATGTTGTCATTCATTTTCCCATTCTGAGTTCCACCTCGGCACAGATCAGATGATTCCATGATGACAACCTGTTCATCTCAATTGACCAGATTCCACTGGCAAACACTCCCCTGACCTTGGGCAGCTCCCTTCCATTACCACCTCCCTGAGCCCTTGTAGTTCTGGGGCCTTGTGGGGTGGGACAAATACTGATGATAATATTACCAGCAGCCGGCCATGATGCTCACCGCCAAGGGGACACTGGTGCGTGCGCTTCGCATGCGTCATCTCACATAACCCTGTGCTGGCAGGAAACTGAGGTCTCAAGGGGATAAGCCACCTGCCCCTAGTGACATCCAGGAAATGCAGGGCCCTGACCCAACCCCCACCCTTCCAGTCCCTAAACACAGGCTCAAAACCCCTTCCCAGGGACAGCTGTGTCTGCCCCTCACCAGGCACCTGAGGAGGCCCCGCAGCACTCAGGTGAGAGGTCAGTGGTGAGGTCAGGTGGGCTCTTCTCAGCAGGGCCCCTCGAGCAGAGCCAAGGGAGCCTCCCTAGCCCTTCCTCAAGGCCACACTTGCAGAAGCCTGGGCAGTGGAGCGGGGCGCATGGTGCTCTGTGGGGATGAGTGTCCCAGGCCCAGCTGGGAGGGAGCAGGCAGTGGGGGCCACAGGGGTTGTGGGTGGCCCTCAGTGACAGGCAGCCAGGCCAATAGGGGCTTTGGGCTGCAGGTCAGGCCTTCTGCCTGCTCTGGGACTTCAGGAGGGCCATGGCAAAGGGCTCTGGCCCCAGGGTTCTCCTCAGGAATTCTGCCTGGAAGGCCCTTCACATTCCCAGATTGGTGCTTACAACATCCCAGAACATTCTATTGCACCTTAAGTTTTCCTTCCCTCCGAGGGGCCCTCGAACCTTAAGGAAAGGGCTGAAGGGGCTCCTCACTTCCTGCTCAGAAGCTTAGGACCCAGCTGGGGCCTCCTGGCCTCCCTGTGCCCCAGCGCAGGAAAGTGGCTCCCTGTCACTGCGGCAGTGGGAAAAGGGGTTGAGGAAGGGCACAGGGCCCACCTCTGCACCAGGCAGGCCTCCTGGATTTGCTGACCAGCTAGCTGCACACTGAGCTCACTGGGCTGTCTCCTCTGCACCTCCATTTCCTCCTTTGTTAAACAGGAATAATAATAGTACGTGCCTCTAGGATTACGTGAGTCATTCATGCACGGACCTAGAATCAGGCTTGGCATATTGTAACCACTCGGTGAATGATTAGCGGTTATGATTGGACCATAAGATGCTTCTGTTTCAATTCTATGGCATTTTTTAGGTCCTACTGTATGCTCAACACTAAGACTTCAGTGCGGAACAAGACCAGAACAAACAACCTGAGTGACAGCAGGACCAGCCAAGGCTTTTACCTGTTGGAGGAACTCACAGTCCCCTGGATGGGACCCTGCTTGAGCCAAGGATGCCCCCTCTATGGTCCATGTCCAGGTGCAGCCCACTCCCCACAGTAGGCGGACCGGGCACGCACAAGCAGATTAATAAAGGCTTGGGGACGAAAAGGGCTTTGAGTGAAATATTTTTTGGTGGATGAAAAGAAAGGAGATTGGGCTAAGGCAGACAAACAGGCTGGGCAAACAGACCTTCCCTTGGAGGTGCTGGGGAGCCCTCAGCGGGAGGAAGGACCCCAGAGGTGGGCAGGAGACAGCCCGGGGGTACAGAGAAGGCTTCCTGAGCCATGGCCTGGGCCGCGGTCCTGAAGGGAAGCCCAGCCTCCTCCAGCCTCTCCTTGTAACCTGGTGGTGGTGGTGATCGTGAGGTCTGCCTGGGTAGGGGAAAAGGGAAGGAAGTAGAGGGGAAGAAGGAATCCCTGTCCGCTGTCTGCCTGTGGCCCCCAAGGAAAAGTCGGAAAGGGGCCAGAGAGAAATAAATGGCGGGGCCTGGGGAGGCCCTGGGGAGGTGGGGGTGGACGGGTGTCCAGGCTAAGCACGCGTTCGCGAGGGGCCCACGCCCCCGGGGAGGCTCCGCAGGGGACAGGCGTTCCCGGGGTGGAGGCGACCCTCGTGGTCTCCGA
Organism: Avahi laniger; assembly: GCA_963575035.1. NCBI lineage: Eukaryota > Metazoa > Chordata > Mammalia > Primates > Indriidae > Avahi > Avahi laniger. Next base: position 16,323 of record CAUYSK010043740.1, on the reverse strand, counting down.
GGTCCCGCCTCGGGTGGCGCCTCGGAGAAATGGGGTGGTCCCGGCCGTCGGCAGCGGGAGGGCCGGGGGCGCCGAAGGGGTTAAGGCACCTGGGCCGCCGCCGCCCCAGCCGGCCCCTCCTCCCGCCGCCGGGAAGAGGAAAGTCGCGGCGGGGGCGCGGCCCGGCCTCCGCCCCCGCCCGTCCGCCCGCCCGCCCGCCGGCCGTCCAGAGCCGCGGCCCCAGAGCTGCGAGCCGCGCGCCCCCGCTCCGCCGCCGGCCCGGGCCGCCATGTCTCTGTGGTGAGTGGGGGGCCGGGGGGCCGGGACGGAGATGCGCCTCAGTTTCCCGGGCCGGACGGGCTCGCGCGGCGGCGGCAGGAGATGCCCGGCCGTGCGCGGTACGCGGCGGGCTGAGCTCGCTCTCCAGCCCCGGCCAAGCCGCCCCGGATTCCGCTCCAGGACCTGGCGGTGGGGACCCGAGGTCTCGCCGGCAGCCGCGTCCCAACTCCATTCCGGCCGGGGATTCGGACCCCGGGGGCCTCCTGCGCGGGGCGACCCTCTCCCCTTCCCCGGGGCTCTCCTTCCCGGGAGCGCAGGCCTCCGCCTGCCCTGGCCCCTCTCCCCCTGCCGGGCTTTTCTCTTGCAAATGGAGTGGGCGGGCGCAGGTGGAGCGCGCCTGCGGCCCCGGGGGCCTCGCCCAGCCCCCGAGGGGCACCCCCGACCTTCCCGGGCCTGGCCTCCCAAACTGGGGCATGGTACTTCTCTGGACCCCGCAGGGCTGCAGGGCTCGATCCAGGGTGCTCACCTCCCCTCCCTGGGAGAGTCGGGCCTTGGGTCACACCCCCAGCCCGCATCTGAGGTGACCTTGTCTTCCTCCAGCCCCATGCCCAGGAAACCTTGGGACCCCTTAGAAAAAATGTCACTCTGGGGCTCAGCCATCTTTCACCCGGGGTGCCTGGACCTGCCACCCGCCAGGCTGAGGCCACCCCAGGGCTCTCCCTGGGCTCCCTGTCTCCCTGCCACCCTGCTCCTCCTGGCTTGGAGGTCAGCTCCATCTCCCTGTTAGGCCAGCCCTCGGCCCTCAAAGACCCTCTGCTGACCTTCCGTTTCCTGGGAGCTCTCAGTCCCCGGCCTTCACAGGGGAGGCTGCAGCCCCCAGAGGGTGAGCTGAGGAGAGGGGTCCTGCCGGAGGAGGAGGGCTGGGCCGGCAGTGCTCTGAGCAAAGAGCTCTTATTTCCGCTTCTGAAATGGGTGTGAGGTGGGTACCTGGGCCAGGAGGCTCCCTGAGAGCTGGGGCTCCGAATGTGTCCCTTCCCCAAGGCAGTGGAGCGGGGACCTGATGCCTCCTTCTGCGACGTTAAGTGGGGGGAGAGTGTTAAGGTAGCGATGAGGGGCAGTGGTCATCCGGCAGGTACCCAGTCCATCTGTAGGCCTCTGGCAACCATAGGGCAGCTTGCTGGGTCACATGGACGGGAAGGGAGGGAAGAGGACAGGCTCAGGTCCTGAACCCCTGTTGCTCCCCAAGGTGGTGTTGCTGGCTGCAGAGAGGGCCCTGCCTCCGCCCCTCCCAGACCCTGGCTCAGTCTCCTAATGATAGTGCTGCCTGCAGTTACTGGGGTTATACAGGGAAATGAAAGCCAGTAGGGTGCCGGGGGTGGGGAGCAGGGCAGAGGTGTCCACCAGAGGTCCTCTGGGTGAGGTGACTGGTGCCCACTGCCTGCTTGGTGCTTTATATAGCACTCCAGTCCTGTGCTTTAGCCTCACGGGGGGAAGAAATCTCAGCTTGGGGAGGTCGAGACCCAATCTAAGTCACTCAGCATGTAAGTGGCAGGGCCTGATTCCACAGTGCTCCTTGAGGAGGGGGTCAGGGTGGGAGGGGAAGCAGGACCCCTCGCTGGCCACTAAGGGGCTCTGGGACTTGACTCTGTGCCCCAGGTGCACTTGCCCGTCTGGGACCAGCCAGCCTCCGTAGGAGGGCAGCCAGGAGAGTCCTGGCCTCATCCTTTCATCTGTACTGTTTCCCCCTCTCCTCCCGCAGGAAGAAAACCATCTACAGGAGTGTGTGCCTGGCCCTGGCCCTGCTCGTGGCCGTGACCGTGTTCCAGCGCAGTCTGACCCCCAGTCAGTTTCTGCAGGAGCCCCCGCCTCCCACCCCGGAGCCACAGAAGGCCAGCGGACAGTTGCTGAACTCCAACAGCTTCTGGAAGAATGAGAAGATTGTGGCCACCCCCACTCCCACGGCCTCTCAGGGTCCCCAGGCCTGGGACGTGACCACCACGAACTGCTCAGCCAACATCAACTTGACCCACCAGCCCTGGTTCCAGGTCATGGAGCTGCAATTCCGGCAGTTTCTCTTGTATCGCCACTGCCGATACTTCCCCATGCTACTGAACCACCCAGAGAAGTGCAGGGACGATGTCTACCTGCTGGTGGTTGTCAAGTCAGTCATCACACAGCACGACCGCCGAGAGGCCATCCGCCAGACCTGGGGCCGTGAGCAGGAGTCAGCAGGCACAGGCCGGGGCGCCGTGCGCACGCTGTTCCTGCTGGGCACGGCCTCCAAGCAGGAGGAGCGGACTCACTACCAGCAGCTGCTGGCCTACGAGGACCGCCTCTATGGCGACATCCTGCAGTGGGACTTTCTCGACACCTTCTTCAACTTGACCCTCAAGGAGATCCACTTCCTCAAGTGGCTTGACATCTACTGCCCCAATGTGCCCTTCGTCTTCAAAGGCGACGATGATGTCTTCGTCAACCCCACCAACCTGCTCGAATTTCTGGCTGACCGGCAGCCACAGGAAAACCTGTTCGTGGGCGATGTCCTGCAGCACGCTCGGCCCATCCGCAGGAAGGACAACAAATACTACATCCCCGGGGCCCTGTACAGCAAGGCCAGCTACCCGCCCTATGCAGGTGGAGGTGGCTTCCTCATGGCCGGCGGCCTGGCCCGGCGCCTGCACCACGCCTGTGATGCCATAGAGCTCTACCCCATCGACGATGTCTTCCTGGGCATGTGCCTGGAGGTGCTGGGCGTGCAGCCCACGGCCCACGAGGGCTTCAAGACTTTCGGCATCTCTCGGAACCGCAACAGCCGCATGAACAAGGAGCCGTGCTTTTTCCGCTCCATGCTCGTTGTGCACAAGCTGATGCCCCCCGAGCTGCTGGCCATGTGGGAGCTGGTGCACAGCAACCTCACCTGCTCCCGCAAGCTCCAGGTACTCTGACACCAGCCGGGCCACCAGGACAGGCCAGGGCATGTCACACACTTCTGAGTCCCCAGGGTATCAGGGCTGAAGCCGCAGTGCCCAGGCATAGCCTTTGGTCCCTGTGGGGAGGTGGAGGGGTTCGGGCCTACGTGCCCCTGGGTGTGGTGGGGTACAGGTAGCCAGAGGGGGACCTCCCTGTGCAGATAATTTCCAGAAAGCGAGGCCCAGGAACAATTGGAGCTGCCAGTCTGGAGGTTCCCCGAGGAGTGAGGACATAGGCCCTGCAGCCGTTCTGACCTGGGTCTGTTGCCTGGCTCCCTCTGACCCAGTGTGAGGCCCTGGTGGCCTCTGAAGGAACCCTGTGCTCAGGTACCCAGGCTAGGCCCGTCCCCAGGGGTCTGGGGCTGCCCTTGTCTTCACAGGGAAGAATCTTCCTCTGTGAAATGTCTCAGTCTCCCCTGGGACCGAGCGGCCCTTTCAGGAGAAGCTCAACCCTGTGCTGGCTCACAGGTGTCCTCTGCAGTCCATGTCCCCGAGTCCCGAGGGCACCTCAGCAAGCTCTCTGCTCCTGGGGGCTGTGCTCCTAGCTGCATCCTCTAAGGTCTGGAAGCGCAACCAGCCACTCTAACTACCTCAGCGCTCCTCAGAACCTCCACATGGGTCACCCCCACCCCAACACAGGGCAAAAGAGCGGCACCCCTGGCCCCCGACATCCCAATGCTATCTGACCCCAGCCCGAGCCAGGGTCCCTCCTGCAGCCCTACCGAGGCCTGGCTCCCTGGCTGGACAACAGCCAGTTTGGCCCTGGAAGTGGACATTCCTCTATTACTGTGAAGTTTTATTTATGAAGAATTTAGAGGGAGAAGGCTCCAGGCCTCAGGAGGGGATGGTGTTCTCCCGGCCCACCCCTTCCTCTCCCTCACTCCAGCTGCCCCCAGCACCCAGGCCCTTGACAGCCCTCTCCAAGCCTGCCCTACCCGCTTCTCCAGGGTCTGACAGACCAGCATTTGCCCCTGTAAAGGGATGGATTGGAGCTCATGGGGTGGGTGCAGAAGGATGCCACCTCCTACCTCAGGCTGGAGTCACCTGGTAAGGATAGAGGGATCAACTATTTTCTCAATAAAATGGGACTGGTTTTTTTTCTGGTGTGAAACTTCCTGTTGCCAGCTCCATCAAAGGCCCTGCCTGGGGCCCAGGTTGCCAGAGGTTTCTGAAGACCCAGCTCGTTCCTTGTTCTTGGCTGGTGGGTGCAAAAGGACTGAAGTCCCTTGAAGGGACTGAGAGGGAGGTGAGTGCTGGGATTACAGTGAGGACGGGGGTGTGGCAAGAGAGACCTGTGAGCTAACAGGGCATCTGGCTGGTGCCTGTGTCCTGGTGAACTGCTGAGCTCTGGCTCAAGCATGGGCTGATGCCTTCCCACCCCTGCCAAGGCCAGAGTTGGCCACAGGCTAATATTTCAGTGAGTGGGATTCGGTGGGGGGCTGCAGAGGTTGTGGGCTTCCTGACTTCCCTTACGGTCAATTTGGAAGCATTGAAAACAGGCTCCCTGGGGTTGGGGTTACTGTCCTGTGCCAGGGCCCTGGGCCTGAGCTGTTTACCTCTGGTGGGGGGTGGGCAGCTACCCCAGGATGAGAATCACTGGGGTGGCAGCGAGCAAGCCAGCAGGTTCCTGCATGCGCCCAGCTCAGGGGCGTCCCAAAGGTGGGTCAGGTGCGTGCCCATCCTGCGCCCAGCTGCCTGGTCCAAGCCCTGGGGAGGAAAGAGGGGCCGATGCTGCTGCTATTCCCCCCCCCCGCAGGGTCTCCTCACAGCTCCCTCTCAGTCAGCATAATTTGCAGAGCTCAGTGCAAAATGAAAATACAGGACCCTGGTTCTAAAAAGGTATTAGGAATTTTAAGATTACAATAGCAGAGCTTGAAACCAAGTTCAGGGCATTTCTGAGGGGCCCTGTTTGTTCATATCTCACCCATAGAAGCCAGGCCCTGCCATGGACTACAGACAGCAGGGGGATCTGGGGCCTCTGTTTCCCCAGAGCTCACAGTCCAGTGACGAAAGGGACAGCCAAGGGACACCCAGGAGACAGAGGGGGAAGGACTGCTGAACACAGGCCCAGGTGGAGGCCCAGAGGCAGCGGTGGATTCAGCTGTCCCTGAAGGACCAGGCAGAGGGAACAGCTTATACAGAGGGCTGGAGGGAGGGAGGTGGGTGCATTCTGAGCTGAGAGTAGGGAAGGGAGGCTGGGAGGCAGGCAGGGCTGTTCTCAGGCCTTCAGGGTTCAGGAGGGTGTTTGGACCTGATCCTAAGAGCAAAGTGTCTAGGGACAAGGAGCCGGGGTGCTGGGTGTGTGCAATCTGAGGGCACAAAGAGACCAGTGGTTTTTAGGCCCCTGCAGCCTTCCTTGGGTTCACTCCACCTGGCTCCAGCTGGGCCCAGTGGATACAAAGGTCATTCTGGAAGATTCAGGCATTTACAATCTTGCTTCCTGGTAATGATGTAACAATTATCATGTATGGAACACTTTTGATATGCCTGGCACTGTGGTAAGCACTTAATATGTATAACCGGTGTAACTCAGGGTACAAATATGGTTACATTTTAATTTTTTTCATTGATTGCTCAAATCCTCCATGTACTCTTATTGGCAGAAAAATCCAAGGTTACCCTCTTGGACCCCACCCACTCTCAAACTGACCAAGAACCTCAGCGGGGGTTTCCCTACTCCAAAGGTTGTTTTCTAGAACCGTGGTCCCCAACCACAGGCCGCTGCCTGTTAGAGACTGCAGAGCTCCGCCACTCCCCGCCCACACACACACACCTGCTGTGGAAAATTTGTCTTCCATGAAACCAGCACTTGTTGCCAAAAGTTTGGGGACCACTGCTCTAGAAAGTCTGAGCAGTCATCTCCAGCTGTTCCCTCTCTCTCCACACAGTGGCGCTGTTGAACACGAGGCCTGCACAAGCCTGTGGTTTCTTAGGCGCTACCTTTGCTGCACAGGCTGCAGTGGAGCCCATGCTTCAGAAAGTTATCCTTCTCTCTGTCACTCTCACAAGCTCACTGATCTGTCCCCAAAGAGCAGCAGCATGCTAGGGGTGCTGGGTCCTGTGGGTCCCAGTCAACTACACAGTCTGTCAGCGAACCCACAAACTCACTCAGGTTCTCCCTGTCCTACTGAAGCAATTTTCCCCACCTTTCCAGACAGATAATTGTAGTTAGTCCCCAACCTGATTAAGGGGAGTAGGTTGGGAGGGATGGGTATTAACTCTTTCCTCATCAAAGGCCCTGACTTTGCAAAATGGTTGGCCTTCTCCCCTGCAACCAGCTCTGCATTCCAAGGAGCTTTGAAAAGAGGCAGTCTTTGTCAGGCTTAGAAAAGTCCTGTTCCATGCTTCCCTCGGGCCATAGGTGCCTCCTTGGCCGCATTTACATAACTAAAGGAGACCACTCAAAGAATTCTACTCTTCTCAAAGAAAGCCTGTTCTTAGGTGACTTGCTCTGTACACCTAAACTGAGAAGGAGCTGGGGGAAGCCTCTGGAATCCTTTCTTTACAAGAAGTGCAAAGAAAGAAACGGAGACCCCCAAGAGAAGGATCCCACAGCTATTGTGTGACGGGCACGATTTGAACTCTGTGCTCTGTGCTCCTAACTCCCACACTTTACTGTTTCCTGTGAGCTTCCAGCCTCCCTTTTTCCTTATAGTATCTTAGTAGTAAACATGTGATTGTTATTTTTGTCCAAAAGTCCAGGGAGTGGGAAAATGTTATGTTCCATGAGTGACTGAAATTTTGGTGTTTTGGGGGGAGCCCAGCATTATTAGCACTGTAAGAAGTAAATTTTCCCAAATAGTTGTTTAAACTATTGTGAAGAAAACCTTTTCTGTTCCGGTGAAACACTATGCATTGTCTAAAGCAGGGGTCCCCAACCTATGGTGAGCTGTATGATTATTCCATTATATATTATAATGTAATAATAATAGAAATAAAGTGCATAATAAATGTAATGCGCTTGAATCATCCTGAAGCCATGCCCCCTGTTCCCCCCACGCCCCACCCCGTCCGTGGAAAAATTGTCTTCCATGAAAACGGTTCCAGGAGCCAAAAAGGTTGGGGACCACTGGTCCAAAGCACAGTCTGGAGTTGTCTGCTTCCAGCGGGTTCTTTGTCCTTGAGCTATTTTGCACCTCTTTTTAAGCTGCAGGTTCTGAGTGCCCTGCAAACTGTCTTGTCAGGTGGAGCTTCCATTGACTCCCCCTCCCCTTGGAAAAACCAGTTGCCTCCATTTGTAATTCAATTCCTTCACTCCATATGAATTTGTGCTTTTTGATATCTCCTTTGAACCGGTTATAGCATCTGCCTCGCCCCTCCTGTGAGTAAAATAACTCTAACATATGCTCGGTTTTATATCTGTATGCGAGTTGTGAATTTACTTTTTCCGAAAATTATCTTTTATCAATTGCATTTATATTAAACGAGCACAGATGCATTATGAAGTAGAATACAACTCCTGCACGCATTTCTAATACAAAACTTGAATTTTGGAATAAATTTTACACTCATTATAGGCCAAACCACAGAGCCCAATCCTTCCTGGGAGGGTTCAGCGACCTTGCCCGTCTGAAAAGCCCCCACCCCAGAGAACTTTGAGAAAATATTTGGTCCAGGCCCCTACCTAAGCGGCTGAATTCAAAACAGTAGGGGTGGGAGGGAGCCGAGGTGTTTTTCCAGCTCTCCAGGTGACTCGGGCGAGCACCCCGATTGGGAGCTACCGGCGGGGCAGGGATTTACTGGCCCTGCATGCAGCAGTTGACCTAGCCCAAGTCACCTAGCCCTTTGTTTTCCCTGGGGCTTCTGAATCCAGCAGGAATGCCCGGAATTCCCGCTCCGGTCCCAGGCTGGGCAGCCCGGCGCGCCCCGGCCGGGCTCGGTCCGCCCCCTGCGGCTCGTCGTCGCGGGACAGATAGGAGCTGCCGGGTGGCGCCGGAGGCCGAGGGACGGCCCAGCGCGGAACTGGCCTCGGGCTGTGCTGGGGACAGTCGCGCTCGGCCGTCGAGGGCTGGCGGTGAGCCCGGTGTGTGTGTTGGTGGTGGCATCCGCTGATCCCGGGAGCCTGCGGAGGAGGCGGCGGTCGCCGCGTGGCGGGGTGCGAGCCCCGTAGGAGCATCTCCAGCGGGACCTGCCGGTGGGGACCAGGCAGGCGTGGGGGCGCGGGGCGTGGCAGACTCCTCGTACCCGCGCGAAGGCCGCGGGCGGGGCAGGGCCCCGCGGGGAGCAAAGGAGGGCAGGCGGGAGGGCGGGAAGAGTCCCTGGCCTGTACAATCCCAAGAGAGGGCAGGGAGCGCCCCCAACTGACCACCTGGGACACTGTGACACTGCGAGTGGGGTGAGGTGGGAGGATATGCACTGGTCATGCGAAATCTGGAACCTGCAGTGCTTGTACCCGAAGGCGCCCGTTTTGTGTGCCTGGATCCAGGAACGCTCCACACCGAACTGGTAACAGAAATTGTTCCTTGGCAGTGAGATTCCCGGGGTTTCCTGTTCTTTTCTTTCGCCTTATCTGTGGAAGGAAGACTTCCTACCACGAGCATCTATCGCTGAGCTGAGTCCTGAAGTTTAGAAGATAGAAGTGTGCCTACATCTGGACAGACGTAGCAGCCTTGGAGGGAGTGAGGTGGCTTTTGGTGCTGGCCAGGGTCCCTTAGGAGCCTGGATCAGGGATGGAGGATTGGTCGTGTTTCACTCGCCAAGGAGGTGGGTGCCGCCCTTCAGGTTGACAGAAATCACTGAGGCTGCCCATCCTCCCAGGCCTGGTGAGGTCAGAACCACCGCCTTGGATACCAGGAAACAGTTTGATGTTGTTAAGTGTTGCGATCCAATCTCATAGACGAATAACACTAATGCATTTTTATAAAAGCTAATATAAAAAGCCAACGTTGGTTAGGATGTTTGGTTTCCAGTGACATAAAATTCAGTTCAAGCCAGTTGAAACCTTCAAGGGGATTTGCTTGCTCACAGGAGTGATAGTTGGGGAATGCCTGCCCCCGGGGATGGTCCCACTCAGTGGCTGATCCGAGGCAGAAACTTAAAACAGCCACCCACTAACCTGGGCGGCCTGGTTGGGAAAAGACGGCTGAGAATGCTGCACGTTAACCACACCGAACACCTGTGTAGGGTCTGGAGGACTTTGGGGCGGGTGTGGACGCAGCTGCCCGTCCGCCATAGCTGCCCGCAATCGGTAAAAGCAGCTGCTGATTGGAAGGGCAGACTCTGATCAGGTGGGTGAGCGCATGCAGGCTTAGTCTGACGTTTCTTTCTAGAGTTTGTTTTACTTTGGAGCCATGTTGTCTCACACTTAAAAAATAGAGGGTGGCTGATAAAATGGACCTTCTCTAGTGAGGACTTGTGAGCCATTGTGCATCACAATAAACCCAGCATCCTCCCAAGATGTCCTGCTTCCCAAAAACTATGTACATGACGCATGGTCACCCCTGTAATTAGCTTACGTTATATGACACAGTTGGCCTTAAAATAGAGAGAGGATCTGGGTGGCTCTGATCTAGTCCCGTGAGCCCTTAAAAGCAGAGACCTTTCTCCAGCTGGTGGCAGAAGGAGACATCGGAGAGACCCGAAGCAGAATTCCACATGTCATTGCTGACCTGAAGATGAAGGGGCCAAGTGACAAGGAATGGAAGCTGAGACCAGCTCCTGCTGGCAGCCAACCAGGAAATGGCAACTTCCGACCTACAACCACCAAGAACTGGATTCAGCCAGTAGCAGAAGTGAGCTTGAAAGAGGACCCCAAGTTCCAGAGGAGGATGCAGCCAACATGTTGATTGCGTCTGGCGTGGAGCACCCAGCCATGCTGCAGTGGCCTTCTGACCCACAGAACTGTGGCAAAATAAATGGATGTCGTGTAAAAAAGAAAGAACCAAAACGCCCACCAAAAATGTTAACAGTACAAAGAGATATTGCCAGAAACACAAATGCAGTGACAGTCTTTAACATACTATTTAATATTTAATCAGTCTAGAAGAGTTTTAGCTCACAAAAATCAAAAACACCAAAGACCCAGCAAATATTACCATGAGTAAGATTCAATCAAAGATCTTTATCAAACTCTGTACCACATACATCTTTTTGTACATGAAACATTTACCGCCTACATGTATTAGAAAACATCAAGTATCCTCCAAGGTGGAAATTAAACAGGCCAAACTCTATGTCCATGATGCATGATAAACCAGAAATTACCCACAAAAGTAAACCAGACAAGAACAATGTCAATAATCCTAGACTCTTCTTTCTTTCTTTCTTTCTCTCTCTCTCTCTCTTTCTTTCTTGCAAGACAGAGTCTTGCTCTATCATCCCGGATGGAGAGCAGTGGTGGTGTCATCACAGCTCACTGCAACCTCAGACTCCAGGGCTCAAGCGATCCTCCTGCTTCAACATCCCGAGTAGCTGGGACTATGGGCATGTGGCACCACGCTCGGCTAATTTTTTCTATTTTGGGTAGAAATGGGGTCTTGCTCTTGCTTAGACTGGTCTTGAACTCCTGAGCTCAAGCAATTCTCCCGCCTCGGCCTCCCAGAGTGCTAGGATTACAGGTGTGAGCCACCATGCCAGCCTCTCTAATTCATTTTATGAAGTTAATATAACCCTGACCTCAAACCCAGCAAAATAGAGCATAGCAAAATTACCCTGATTCCGCAAACTGCACGCAGCCAGAACCCTCCTTGGTCTCCTGGTCTCGTAGCTTCCAGGCACTTGGTGTCCCATTTGTCCCTAAATCATATTGATCAATAGTCCTCCCTGTCAAGCCGAGTCGGCCTTCTCTTTTCAGAACGATCTCTGGGACCTCCACGGGCATGTCTCCTGGGGGATTCTCACCATGGCTAGGTTTTACTCACCACCTTCTCATCGCTGTCATTGACTTTGCACACAGATCACTGCTGAGTGCCCCTGACCCTTTGGGACCACCTGGGTTCCCCCAGCCCATGGGCATTGCTGACCAGCTGTGGACCAGAAGGCTCCCTTGGGGCCCCTGTGGCTTGCAGGGCTGTCTCTGCACCAGGCCTCTGCTGGGCCTTGGGGGCAGAGAGCAGACCAGGCCGAGCTCATCCTTCCCCGGTGGCCATTGCAGCCGTCCCCTGCCCCACCGGCCCCTGCCCCGGCTCTCTCACCAGCCTCTGTACCCGCGCCCAGCTGAGATGCATCTCCCCCTTCTCATGTGCTGTTCTCTCAGAGGGGCGGAGTTGGGGGCGGATTCCACAAGAGGGTTGCTTGGGTCTCTGGGGGAATATGGTTCTTTCAGTTTTACCACAAAACTTTCTTCTACGCAGGTTGCAGCCACTGGTACCTGACAGAAACCCAACTCCAAACTAGCTCAAGAAAAAAAGAACTTTTATAACTGAAATCCCTAAGGCTTCAGGCAGGGCTGGGTCTAGGTGCTTAAACGATTATTCTTTGTCTGTTAGGTCTTCTTTTCTCTGAGTTGACTTGATTCTCCACCGGGCTTTCTCCAGGTGAGGGTTAAGGTGGTTCCAGGCAGCTTAGACTTATGTTGTCTTTACAACTCACAATCCCAAAAGGAAAAAAAAAAAAAAGGAGTGTCTTTTTTATATCTTTGGCAAAAAAATTCAAAGGAGGGCTCCGATTTGACAGGGTTGGGTCACGTGCACAAGCCGGAACCAGTGTCCAGGGCAAGGGGAATGGAGTCCTCTAATCGGCACCGCCAGGGACAGGCATAGTCCTACTTGTCCCACTGGCTGGGGCAGGGTTCCAGTGGGAGGGGAGAGAGGGAAAGCTGCGCCAGGGAGGAGGGGAGGAGATGCAGCCACAGAAGCCCAGGCTGAGACGGGGAGGGGACCCTCCCACAGTATTCGGGGTCTGACGCGTCCCACCCTTCGGCCCCCATGCGCCTGCAGCCTCCCCCAACCCCTTCCTCAAAGAAGGTTATTTTTCTCCTGACCTTTCTTGCAATGTGGCTTCTATTCCCTGCCACCAAACCCACAAGAAAGTTCATTTGTGGCTGAAACTCAATTTTAAATAGAGTTCACATCATTTTGCACGAGCTTTCAGGTCTGTGCAAATCTGCAGATGGAGCTTGAACCCCAGATTTGGAATGAAGGAAGGGGGAACCCAGGGAAGAAAAACAGGAGTAGTAGTTTCTATTTTCTTTGTACATGGAGGAGGCCTGCTTTCCCACCTCAAAGCCTGGGTTAGTTATCTATTGCTGCATTACAGGTTATCTCCAAACTAAAGAGTTTAAAACAATAGTAAGTAGTTATCCCACAATTTGTATGAGTCAGGACTTTGGGAGCAGATTATTGGGGCCCACTAGATGCAAAAATGAAATATTAGAGAATCCAATTTAGTAGCACATCAAAAATATAGTTCAGCCCAGGCACGGTGGCTCACACCTGTAATCCTAGCACTCTGGGAGGCTGAGGCGGGAGAAGGATCATTTGAGGTCAGGAGTTGAATACCAGCCTGAGCAAGAGACAGGCCCCATCTCTACTAAAAACAAAAAAATTAGCTGGGCATAGTAGCGCAGTACAGTTCATCTTACAGCATAATGTTTAGAGGCAAAAAAAAAAAAAGAAAAAAAAATATTAAAAAAAGAAAAAATATAGTTCCATGTGCAAAGGACTTAAATGGACATTTCTCCAAAGAAGATAAACAAATGGCCATTAAGCAGATGAAAAGATGCTTAACGTCACTAGTCACTGGGGACATGCAAATCAGAACGATAATGAGATACCACTTCACACCCATTAGGATGTAGATGTTTTTGGTTTGTAATTCCAGGAAAAACAGCTGTAAAATAATTTTATGAGACAAATAAATTTGAATACTGACTGGATATTTAATGATATTGAAAATGATTGATTTTTAGGTGCCAAAATGGTACAGTGATTGTGTTTCTTTTTTAAAAAGTTTTATCTTTTAGAGATACGTTTTGAGGTAAGTACAAGTGAAACGACAGGATGTATGTGGTTTGCGTCAAAATAATGAGGAAAATGAGTGAGGTATAGAAAGAACAAGAATGGATGTATGTTCTTAACAACTTAAATACTGTATAAGAATATAAGTGGGTTTTTTATGCTACTTTTCCTACTATTCTGAATCTTTGGAAATTTCTATAATGAAAACTTTTTTAAAAAGTGGAAAATAGCAAATGTCGGCAAGGATGTGGAAACACTGGAATGCTCCTGCCTCGCTGATAGGAATATGAAACGGTGGAAAAGCCGCTGTGGAAAACAGCTTGGCAGTTTCTCAGAAAGTTAAACGTAGGATGACCACTTAATTCAGCAGTTCCACTGTTGCGTACGTGCCCAAAAGAATTGAAAGCAGAAACTCAAACAGGTTTCTGTGCATTCATGAAAACGCAAAGTGATGCACAGTGACAGAAAGTGCGGACCGCGGGAGCAAGCAGGGAAGCAGAGAAGGAAAGGATCGTGAGGACACCTAGTGGTGACGGGTATGTTTGCAGCCTTGACTGTGGTGATGCTTTCATGGGTGTATTGCAAATGTCAATACTTATCTAATTGCACACTCTGAATATTTGAAATTTATTGTATGTCAGTTACACTTCGACAAAGCTGTAAAAAACTTAAGAATTTTGATAGAATTATGTTCATTATTACTTATAATTATATTATTAATTATTATATTTACTATACTGTATTTTGTTGTTATTTTAGCATGTACTCCTTCTACTTATTAAAAAAAAAACTTAACTGTGAAACAACCTCAGGCAGGTCCTTCAGGAAGTATTGCAGAAGTCACTGTTATCATAGCAGATGCCAGCTCCATGCACGTTACCGCCCCTGAAGACCTTCCAGTGGGACAAGGTGTGGAGGTGAAGACAGTGATATTGATGACCCTGACCCTTTGCAGGCCTGGGCTAATGTGTGAGTTTGTGTCTTAGTTTTTAACAAGAAATCCTAAAAAGAAAAAATTTTTTTGTAATTTTAAAAATAGAAAAAGCTTACAGAATAGAATATAAAACAAAATATTTTTGTATAGCTATACAATGTATTTGTGTTTTAACCTAAGTGTTACAAGAGCCAAAAAGTTTAAAAAATTAAAAATTTTATAAAGAAAAAAGTTAGAGTAAGTTAAAGTTAATTTATTATTGAAGAAAGAAAAATATATTTTTTAGAAAATTTTTTTTTTTTTTTTTTTTGATACAGAGTCTCACTGTGTTTGCCCGGGCTAGAGTGCCGTGGCGTCATCCTAGCTCACAGCAACCTCAGACTTCTGGGTTCAAGTGATCCTCCTGCCTCAGCCTCCCGAGTAGCTGGGACTACAGGCATGAGCCACCATGCCCGGCTAATTTTTCTATATATTTTTAGCTGTCTAATTAATTTCTTTCAATTTTTGGTAGAGACGGGATCTCGCTCTTGCTCAGGCTGGTCTCGAACTCCTGAGCTCAAACAATCCACCAGTCTTGGCCTCCCAGAGTGCTAGGATTACAGGCATGAGCCACCGCGCCCGGCCTAGAAAAATATTTTTTATAAATTGAATGTAGCTTATGTGCACGGTGCTTATAAAGTCTACAGCAGTGTATTGGGGCAATGTCCTAGGCCTTCGCGTTCATTCACCACTTGCTCATGACTCACCCAGAGCGACTTCCAGTCCTGCAAGCTCCAGTCATGGTAAGTGTCCTGTACAAGTGTACCATTTTTTATCTTTTATGCCATATTTTTACTGTACTTTTTCTGTTTAGATGTGTTTAGACACGCAAACACCACTGTGTTACAGTTGCCTGCAGTATTTGGTACAGTGACGTGCGGTGCGGTTTGCAGCCGAGGAGCAGTGGGCTGCGCCATACAGCGTAGCTGCGCCGTGGAGGTTTGTGTAAGTTCACGCTGTGATGTTCGGCAACGATGAAACCGCCAACTACACATTTCTCAGAACATATCCCTGTCGGTAAGTGATACTCAGCTGTATATGTGTGTGCGTATCCATTTAATATCTTTCAGCAATTGTTAAAATTTTCAGCGTACAAGTCTTGCAAATCTTTTGTCAAATTAATCCCCTGAGTATTTAAAATTTTTGATGCTGTTGTAAAAGTATGAATTTTTTTGTATGGTTTTAAAATTTTCTATTTCTGATTGTTATTGCTAGTGTGTGGAAATACAGTCATAAAAATTATTAGGAATAACCTTAATAATATTAATAAACATAAGAGGTATACAAAGAAACAAACTTTTTTCATAATAATATAAAACTTTGGAACAACGTATGTTTCAGGATGGAAATCTAAGTATTAATTTTAGTTTTTAACACAAGTCTATTTAAGATTCTGTTTTACTTTTTTTTTTTTCCGGAGAACTTGACAAAGCCTTTTTAAAAGCCATCTGAAAGAATAAACAATCAAGGCTGGTTAAGAACATTTGAAAAGAAAAGAAACTGGCTTTACCAGATTAAAAACCCATTACAAACGAACTACTGCAGTACTTAAACTAATATTGTTTGGTACAACAATACATGATCGGATTAATGATACTTAATAGTACAGAAGTTGACCCTGGGATGATCAGGAATGTCATAACTAACAAAGCAAAGATTGCAAATTAGTGGACAAGACATTGTTCATTCAATAAATGGTTCTAAGACACATGATTATTTGGAAAATAATAAAAATGACACATAACAGAATAAGATCCAGAGACATTAAAGGGCTAAATGTAAATAATAATAATAATAATGAAGTCACAAAAACATTGGGGACTATAGATGATTATGTCATTGCTCTCTGCATAATGCAATGGAAGAAGTCACAGAGAAAAAGATACTTTAAAATAGCTATCGTCTGGGAGGCCGAGGCGTGCGGATCATTTGAGCTCAGGAGTTTGAGACCAGCCTGAGCAAGAGCGAGACCCCGTCTCTACTAAAAATAGAAAGAAATTAGCTGGACAACTAAAAATATATATATATAAAATTAGCTGGACATGGTGGCGCATGCCTGTAGTCCCAGCTACTTGGGAGGCTGAGGCAGGAGGATCGCTTGAGCCCAGGAGTTGGAGGTTGCTGTGAGCTAGGATGACGCCACAGCACTCTAGCCCGGGCCACAGAGTGAGACTCTGTCTCAAAAAAAAAAAAAGAAAAAGAGTAGCTAGAACTACATTCACATTTC
>CAUYSK010043739.1:0-20548 GCA_963575035.1 Avahi laniger | reverse complement strand
CAAGAATGGAAAAATAAGCACCACATGTACTCACCATCAAATTGGTATTAACGGATCAACACATAAGTGCATATATAAGAATTACATCTATTAGATATTGGGCAGGGGGAAGGGGGGAGGAGGGAGGAGGGGACGGGTATATGTGTACACAAAGAGTGCAAGGTGCACCACGCAATGGGATGGACATATTTGAAACCTGGACTGGGGGGGGGAGGGGGGGCAGGGGCAACACACGTAACCTAAACATCTGTACCCTCATATTATGCTGAAATAAAAAAAAAAGAAAGATAATAAATATGTGTTGTTTTAAGTTGATAAGTTTGTCAAGTCAAGGTAAATGGGACTGAAAAATGAAAAAATAAAAATATTAAGTTGATAATTTTCTGGTAATTTGTTATGCAACATGAGAAAACTAATACAAGTGCATAAACATTTAAGATTATTGGATCCTTCTGATGAATTTACCACTTTATCATTACAAAATGATCATTTTTATCCTTGGTAATATTCCTTCTTCTGAAGTCTGATTCAATATTAATATAGCCCCTAGAGCTTTCTTTTCACTGGAGTTAGCATATGTATCTTTTTTCATCCTTTTTACTTTTCAACTTTTTCATGGCTTCATATTTAAAATGTGTTTGTTATAGAAAGCATATAGTTGGTTTTTGCTTTTACATTCAATCTGATAATCTTTGCTTTTGATTGGAGTATTTACACCATTATCATTTAATGTGATTATTTATATGATTAAGTTTAAGTCTGTTATTTTTGTAATTTTTTTTATTTTACTCAATTGTTTTGTTCCCTTTA
Source organism: Avahi laniger (assembly GCA_963575035.1). Classification (NCBI taxonomy): domain Eukaryota; kingdom Metazoa; phylum Chordata; class Mammalia; order Primates; family Indriidae; genus Avahi; species Avahi laniger. The sequence goes on along the minus strand of CAUYSK010043739.1, from coordinate 19,738 downwards.
TTTTCTCTTTTCTTATCTTCTTTTGGATTGTGTATTTTTATGATTCTATTTTATCTCCATTTTAAACAGAGATGAAATAGATTTTTGCTGTGTGTGTTGGCACATCCCTGTAGTCCCAGCTACTCGGGAGGCTGAGGCAGGAGAATTACTTGAGCCCAGGAGTTCAAGGTTGCAGTGAGCTATGATTGCGCCACTGTCTTTCAGCTTGGGAGACAGAGTGAGACCCTGTCTCTAAAAAAAAGAAAGAAAAATAAAGGATGTCCACTCTTGCCACTTGTATTAAACACTAAACACTGTACTGTAGATTCAAAGCCAATGCAATCAGGAAAGAAAAAGAAATAAAAGGCACCCAGATTAGAAAGGGAAGGAAAACCAGCTTTATTTGCAGATGATGATCCTCATTGTAAAAAGTCATATGGAATCTACAAAAAAGCTTCTAGGCTAATAAATGAGTTTAGCAAGGATGTGAGATAAAAGATTAAATGTAAAAAATAAGTTATATATCTATATACTAGCAATGAAAAATGTGAAAATGAAATTAGGAAGATGACTCTATTTAGGTTAACACCAAAAAAAATAAAGTGCTTAGAATTAAATTTAGCAAAAAATGTAGATTTATACACAAAAACTACAAAACATCGTTTAGGAAAATTACAGAGCTACAGAAATGGAGAGAAATTCCATGTTCATGAATTGAAAGACTCAATATTGCTAAGATGACAGTACTCACCAAATTGATCTGTAAATTAAATGAATGCCTATAAAAATTCCAGCAAGCTTTATTTTTGCAGAAATTGGCAAACTGCTCCTAAAATATGTATAGTATATAGAAGTGCCAAGGGCCCAGAATAGTTGAACAACTTTGAAAAAGAGCCAATGAGAGAATTTTTCACCTCCATTTTTCAAAATTTAGTAATGCTATCACTATTACAGTGTTCATTTACAATTCCAAAAGGAAAGGCAAAAATTGGAAAAAAAAGTTGGGTCCTAAAGTCAGCTGCAATAGCTTAAGAGACAAAACTTTGGGTAACAGTCTTGATCCACATTTCAAGAAGGACCTTCCATAATACATACAGAAGAAAGGCTTCTCCGCCCAGAAGTTTAGGCTCTTTCTCCTTCCTTGTTAAACCGTTAGAGCGACGTTTCATTGTTTGCTCAGTATTATTACATAGACAAAAAGGGATTAAAAAAGGAATCACAAAAATATCTTGAAAATCCAGCTGTTCCCACCAATAAGTCAATTCTTAGGTTTAAGACAGGGCCTGGCAATACTTCATTGGTCATAAAATAGGAATATAAGACTACAGCTAGAAAAATAAAAAATAAATGAGGTCTATAAATTAAAGTTTTCACATCCAAGACTTCCCCTTCCCACTTTGTAGCCTTCATGCGATACTCTGGGGGAAAATCTTTATAATTACTTGGCATAAATTGCACCAAGGATATTTTAAAAATATTAGTATACAGGGCTGGGTGCAGTGGCTTGCACCTATAATCCTAGCACTTTGGGGAACCAAGGTGGGAGGATCACTTGAGGCCAGGAGTTTGAGACCAGCCTGAGCAACATAGTGAGACCCTGTCTCTACAAAAAAAAAAAAAAAAAAAAAAAAAATAAAAGAAAAAAAAAGAAAGAAAAATTAGCTGGGCGTGGTGGCATGTGCCTATGGTCCCAGCTACTTGGTAGGCTGAGGCAGGAGGATCACTTGAGCCCAGGAGTTTGAGGTTGAGGTGAGCTATGATCGTGCCACTGCACTCTAGCCCAGGTGACACAGTGAGATCCTGTCTCAAAAATCTATCTATCTACCTATCTATCTATGTTAGTATTTGAACCTGTGGTAGGAAACATGCCCTTCCATGAGTTTCTTCTCTAGAATGAAAACTGAGTTTTTCAATAGCATAGGCACTGGTGGACTAAATTAACTTACCTGAGATTCCCTGTTTAGGTGCCCACCTGTCTTGGTGTTCATGAAGGCTGAGGGCATCTGGGAAGTGCAGGGGATACATTGGCACTCTTGGGGCTTTAGCTGAACTGTATTTAAATAAGCAAAAACACGTACATTGACTCCCTAAGTATCAAAATAAGTCCATTTGAAAGCATAGTACTTAAGGTTCTAAGGTCGAAGGAATTTTGTTTTTTTTTTCCTTTTGGAGACAGAGTCTTGGTATGTTGCCCAGGCTGGCATTTCTCACAGATGTGAATCTCCTCCCAACGAAGCTGCTTTACCATTGCTCTATCCCCATTCACTTTATCACCATTCCCTGGGTGGTTCATTGGTGCACCAAGCTCCGCCACCTCGGGTGTCACTGGAGCTGTATCTGCAAACTCCATGGTTGGCTGCTGCTTTCCGTGGTCCTCCTCCAAGGTGATGTCCTAGAGTTTCGCCTGCTTGTGCCTGCCTTGGATATGGTGCAAGCATTGGGACGCTGGGAGAGCCATGATTATATGCCCTCTCCCACACAAAGATTTATAACTGCTGTTTTGTTATTTGTGTTCTATATGATTTATGTATTTTTCTCCTCTAGTTCTCCTTTCTCCCTACTTTTGCATTAAATGCATATTTTCTAATGTTCCATTTAAATTCTCTTTATTTACTCTATTTTTTGAATTATTTTCTTAGTGGTTGCTCTGGAGTTTACAATACACATCTTAACTTAAAACAATATACTTGACGTTAATTCTAATTTATTTCCTGTAATATACAGTAGCTTTGCTCCAATATAGCTCCCTTCTCTCCCTTTTCTGTGCTATTATTGTCATTTACGTTACATCTTTATATATTCTAAACCCTATAGTATTTTAATAATTATCATTTTATGTATATGTTTTTAAAATCAGTTATGAAAAGAGAAGAAAATATATTAATATTATATTTTATGTCTTTTTTACTAATGCTCTTTATTTCTTTGTGTGGATTTGAGTTATGATTTCTTTTCAGCCTGAAGGACTTCCTTTTGTTTGTTTGTTTCTTTAAGGCACGTCTGGTAGCAATTAGTTCTCCTAGGCTTTGTTTTTTTCTGGGAACGTTTTTGGCCTTCATTTTTGAAGGATTATTTTGAAAGGTATAGAATTCTTGGATGACAATCCCTGCCCAGACCCCCCGCACTTTGAATATGTCATGTCACTGTCTTCTTATATCCATTGTTTCTGATGAGAAATCAGTGGTTCCTTCGTACATAGCATGTCATTTTCCTCTTGCTGTTTTCAAGATTTTCTCTTTGATGTTGGCTTTCAACAGTTTGATTTTTTTTTTTTTTTTGTGACTGAGTCTCACTCTGTCACCCAGGCAAGTGCTGTGGTGTCAGCCTAGCTCACAGCAACCTCAAACTCCTGGGCTCAAGCCATCCTCCTGCCTCAGCCTCCCGAGTAGCTGGGACTACAGGCATGAGCCACCATGCCTGGCTAATTTTTTCCATATATTTTTAGTTGTCCAGCTAATTTCTTTCTATTTTTAGTAGAGAAAGGGTCTCACTCTTGGTCAGGCTGATCTTGAACTCCTGACCTCAAGCTATCCTCCTGCCTTGGCCTCCCAGAGTGCTAGGATTACAGGCGTGAGACACTGGGCCTGGCCCAGTTTGACTATTAATCTGTTTAGGTATGAATATTTTTGAGTTTGTTCTACTTGGAGTTTCTTCAATTTCTTGGATTGTACATTAATTTTTTATCAAATTTGAGAAGTTTTAACCTATTATTTCTTCACATACTTTTTATGTTTCCTTCTCTCTTCTGAGACTCCCATTATATGTATGTAGTATATTTGGTGGTGTCTCACAGGTCTTTCAGATTCTTCAGTTCTCTTCATTCTTTTAATATTCTGTTCTTCAGACTGGATGATCTCTATTGATTCATCTTTGAGGTTGCTGATTCTTTCTCCTGTTTACTCAAATCTGCCGTTGAGCCTCTGTTGAAGTTGTACCTTTCAACTTTAGAATTTCTATTCATTTCTCTATTATAATTTGTATCTCTTTATTAATATTTTCTATTTGATGAGTCATTATCATCATACATTCCTTTAATTCTTTAAACAATTTTTCCTTCAGTTCTTTGAACATATTTATAATAGCTTACTTGAAGGCTTTATGTACTAAATGTATTAATATCATCTGAGCCAGACCAGAGACAACTTATATAAACTGCTTTTATTTCTGTGTATAGGCCATACCTTGATTCTTTGCATATCTCATATGCTTTTGGTAGAAACTGAACATTTTAGATATAACAACTCTAGATTCTGATTTGCCCCTCCTTGGGGTTTGTAGGGTATTTTTTTTTTGCTGTTTTTTATTTTATATTTTTGTTTTTGTTTAGTGATGTGCTTGGACTAATCACATAGTATCTATTCCAGTGCAGTGTACAACAACCAGAACTTCTGTTCAGTGTTTAAAAAAATTGTTGTTTTTGTCTTTAAGCTTAGCTACCTAGGGTTCACTCTTGGGTCATCATAGCTTAGTGACCAGCCAATTACTGATTAGAGATTTTGCTTAACCACCTTGAGCCAGTAAAATTTCCACCCGTTTCCTAGGGAATCTATGCATGTGTCAGAACACTCATTTAAATTTCAGGCAGTTCACAAGCTCTTAATAAGTAGATAACTGGGAACATCTCTGGTCTCCCCTGAATATGTGTGCAGCCCTGTGTATGCACACAGCCTTCCAGATCCCCCGGAATATATAGGAGCTTATCGAAGCTCCTTACAGCTGTCTCATTTTTCAGATGTTCTTTTAAATATTTTAACTAATCTGTTGTGTTCTAAAGAGTATTGCAGCCTTAGGCAGTTGTCATGTTGGTCTTCCCTGAATGTTTGCCCCTGAGATCACTATCAGGCATGGAGCTTTTCTGTAAAGCTTCAAATTAAGGTCAACCCTCTTCAGCTACAGTGAAGCTGCCAGTCCTTGAGTCCTTAAGGATACTACACCATGGAACTGGGGGCATGGAAGCAGCTTTAAGTTAAAACGCCACAGACCCTATTGTTCTTGCTGAGGTTCATTAGCTTTTCTTGTACAAACACTTTTCAGTGTGTTGTATGCTTTCCAGGGTCATAAAATAGTTGATTTTGACAATTTTGTCCAGTTTCATCATTCTTTTTTGGAGAGAGGATTTGGCAAGCTCTTCACTCTGCCATTCTGGAAGTCCCATCATGCCTAGTCATTTTTTAACAGCTTTTGGAGATGTAATTCGTACGCCATATAATCTACTCATTTGTAGTTTTCTGCCCATAGATTTGTGCAACCATCAACACAATATAATTTCAGAATATGCCTAGTAACTTTTGATTGGATAGCAGACATTGTGAATTTTACCTTGTTAGGTGTTGCATATTTCTGTATTTTTATAAATATTCTTGAATTTTGTTTTGGGATGCAGTTAAGTTACTTGGAAACAGTTTGATCCTTTTGAATCTTGTGTTTAAAATTTGTTATGTGTGCCGGGCATGGTGGCTCACGCCTGTAATCCTAGAGCTCTGGGACGCCGAGGCAGGAAGATCGCTTGAGGTCAGGAGTTCGAGACCAGCCTGAGCAAGAGCGAGACCCCGTTTCTACTAAAAATAGACAAAAAATTAGGCAGTCAACTAAAAATAGAAACAAAAAATTACCTGGGTGTGGTGGCTCGTGCCTGTAGTCCCAGCTACTTGGAAAGCTGAGGCAGGAGGATCGCTTGAGCCCAGGAGTTTGAGGTTGCTGTGAGCCAGGCTGATGCCACGGCACTCTAGCCCAGGTAACAAAGTGAGATTCTGTCTCAAAAAAAAAAAAATTTGTTTTGTGGGAATGGAGTAGTGCTCAGTCTAGGGCTAATTATTCCTCACTACTAAGGCAAGACCCTTCTGTATACTCTACCCAATCCCCTGTGAATCCTGAGCTATTCCATCTGGCTGGTGGAAACGGGCAATTTTTGTGTTCTATGAGAGTGCCAGGCACTGTTATGTCTAATTCTTTTGAGTGGTTCTTTCCCAGCCTTGGGTAGTTTCCTCACACACGTGCTGGGAAGTGCTTGGATATATCTTTAAGGAGAACACTCTCTTCTCTCTAGGATTCTATTCTGAGAACTTTAGTCACGATATTGTCGCCAGACTCTCAGCTCCATCTCAACTTAGGGAGTCTGCTGGTGTCAGCCTGGATTTCTCTTTCCTGCGCCACAGCCTTGAAACTCCCTCCAGACAATAAGGTGGAGAAATTATAGGGCTAATCTCATTTGTTCCCCATTTCTCAGGGATCATTGCCCTTTGCTATTTGATGTCCAGTGTTTTAAAAACCACTTCATATATATTGTCTGGGATCTTTGGTTGCTTCAGGTGACAGGGTAAATTCAGTAACTTTTAATCCATCTTGTCCAGAAGCAGAAACAATCATTTGGGGAATTTTCTAGGTATTAATACCTTATCGCTATTGGTTTCTAATTTAATTCCGTTGTTGTTAGAGAATATACTCTGTAAGAATTTAAGTCTTTTAAATTTATTGACATGTTTTATGACCCAGTATATAGTCTACCTTGGTTGATGTTCCATGTGCTCCAGAAAAGAGTATGCATTCTGCAGCTGTTGGGTATAACATTCTATAAATGTTAGGTACAATTAGTTGATAGTGTTGTTCAGATCTTCCATAGCTTTACTGATTTTTTTTGGTACACTTGTTTCATCAATACTGAGAGAGGGATGTTAAAATCTCTGCCAATGATTATGAATTAATTTATTTATCTCTAATTCTGCCCAGTTTTGCTCATGTATTTTAAGACTTTGTTATTAAGTTCACTCGTATTTTGGATTGTTATGTCTTTTCAATGAATCAACTCTTTTATTATTCTGAAATAATCCTCTTTATCTCTGATTTCTGGCAATACTCCTTGTCTTAATGTACATTGTGCCTGTGCCTTATATTAATGTAGCCATATCATATTTGTTATGCTTAGTGTTTACATGGAATATCTTTTTTCATCCTTCTACTTTCTTTTGTTTTTATTTTTAGACTTCTGATTTGACTAAATCATCCTTCTACTTTCAAACTATCTGTCATTATATTCAGTGTATATTTTTTATAAGCATCATATAGTTAGATCTTACCTTTTTATTTTCAATTTATTTTCTTTCTATTTTTAGTAGAGACGGGGTCTCGCTCTTGCTCAGGCTGGTCTCTGACTCCTGAGCTCGAGCGATCCTCCCCCCTCGGCCTCCCAGAGTGCTAGGATTACAGGCATGGGCCACCATGCCCGGCCTAAATAAACTTTTTATTTTGGAGTAATTTTATATTTACAGAAAAGTTGCAAATATAGAAAGTACCTGTATAACCCTCACCTAGCTTCACCTTTCCCTAATGTTATCATCTTACAGTACTTGTCAAAATTAAGAAACCAACATTGCCACATTATTATTAACCAAACTCCAGATTTCATTTGGATTTCACCGATTTTTCTGTTAATGTCCTTTTTTTGTTTCAGAATCCAATCCATGATACCACAGTGCATTTAGTTGTCATGTCTTCTTAGTCTTCCGATTTTCAACAGTTTCTCAGTCTTTATTTTTCATAACCTTAGCAGTTTTTGTCTGATATTTTGTAGAATGTCCTTCATTTTGGGTTTGTTTAATGTTTTTCTCATGATTAGATTGGGGTTATGGGTTTCGAGAAAGAATGCCACAGGTATGAAGTGACCTTCATCACATCATATCAGAGGGTAAATGCTATTGACATGATTTATCCCTGCTCATATTAACTTTCATTATGGTAATGTCTCCCAGCTTTCTCCATTGTAAAGTCACTACTTTTCCCTTCCTATACTCCATGTTTTGGAAGTGAGTCACTCAGTATGACATGTTTTCCTATTATTCTATTTTCCCTCTTTCAGTTTATTAGTAATACATTATTTTATTATTCTTTCAGTTGTCAACATAAAAATTAAAACATGCGTTTTTGACTAAAATTGACCTTAAATCAGTACTTTTACCACTGCTTAATGTAAGGACCTGTCAACACTTTAACTCAATTTATTCCCTTATAAACTGATCTGTTGTCATGTGTTTTTGATGTCATAAATTTTAATTCATCACATTTCTTAAATCCCATGACATTTAAAAAATCTTTAAACAATCTCAAACCTATAGAAAAGTTTTTAAGTACAGTATAAAGAACAAACTGTTTCCCTCCTGAACCTTTTATGAATAAGCTGATGACATGATGCCTTATCATTTCCAAATATTTTCATATGCATTTCCTAAAAAACAAGGGCATTCTCTTACAAAACTACAGTATAACCATTATCATCAGAAAATTTACATTGATACATCACTACCATCCAACCTTTAGATCTCATTGAAGTTTTGTCATTTTTTTCAATAATGTCTTGTATAGCCAAAGAATCCAATTCAGAACGAAACATTACATTTGGTTGTCATCTCTATTTAGTATCTTTCAATCTGCAATGCTTCTGTCTTTCCTTGACTTTCATGACCTTGCCACTTGACCATTACAGCCCAGTTTTTTGAAAATGTTCCACAACTTAGGTTTATCTGATGTTTTCTCATCATTGTATTCCAGTTATGAGTTTTGGGCAGGAATACTGTAGAAGTGATGCTTTGTTCTTTCATTGCATCTTTCCGAGGGGCACATGAATTTCAATGTGTTCTATTACTGATGATGTTCTCTTTGTTCATTTCATTAAGGTGGTGTCTTCAGAGTTATTATTTTTCTCTTTGCAACTAATAAATATATCGTGGAGATGTACTTTGAAACTCTCTCTCTATATATATAGTCTGAGGAGGAACTGAGTGTGTGTGTATATATATATATATCTCCATCTGACTCATCAGATTTATTCATTCATGTCAGTATGGACTCAAGACTTCCTACTTCATTCAATAGGTTTTAATCTGTTCCTATCGTTATTTACTGTGATGCTCAAATTTAGCCAGTGGGAGCCCTTTTAAGCTGGCTTCTGTGTCCTTTTGACATTTCCCCGTCATTCTCGGAGCATTTCCTTATTTTTAGGAACAAACGAAGTTTCAGGTTCATCTTATACTTTCCATGTCCCAGACCTTGGAGTTAGCCTTTTCTCCAAGGAGGCCTGTTTTTTGGTTAGTGGAGAATGGTATTTAGAAACCAAGATCTAGGCAGGGAGTGGTGATTCATGCCTGTAATCCTAGCTTTCTCGGAGGCCGAGACAGGAGGATCGCTTGCGGTCAGGAGTTCCAGACCAGCGTGAGCAAGAGTGAAACTCCCATCTCTACTCAAAATAGAAAAATTAGCTGGGCATGATAGAAAAATTAGCTGGACATGGTAACGCATGTCTGTAGTCCCAGCTACTGGGGAGGCTGAGGCAGGAGGATTTCTTGAGCCCAGGAGTTTGAGATTGCTGTGAGCTATGATGATGCCATGGCAATCTAGCCCGGGCAACAGAGCATGACTCTGTCTCAAAAAAGAAAAAAAAAAGGAACCAAGATCTGGGTGCTAGGTATACTCATTGTTATGAGGGTGTTGCTGCTTTCAGGCTCTCTCAGTGAATTAACAGTGAGAAACCTGGCTCCCATTTTCCTTCATATGATCTTCCTGTATATAACAAATCTTCCCTTGCTGGAATTCTCCATTATGTCATGAATAGGTTAATTATAATTAAAGACTATGTGTGAAAACTCCAATATGTGAATCTTCTATGGGCCCACAGCTATTGTCTATTTTTCTCTTGATTTTTGGTCAGTGGTAGTGCATGTTTGGTTTTGCATGCTTCATTATTAGTGATTGAATGTTGAACATAATATAAAAACTTGAAGAGATAATTTCAGCCGCTGGCTGATGTTATCTTCCTTCCTTCAGAAGGGATTTGTTTTTTACTGTGGCAAAAACTCAAGGCAGGAATAGATCACCTTCATCTGATTAGAGATTGAGACTGGAGTTCAGTCTTTATGAGGGCTGATCTATTTCCCATTCTCTCTTACTCCTTAAATATAGCCCTTCCGGGAACCCAGTTAAAATTTTGTGGTGTTTACCAGGGCTCCACCTCCTTCACAGGCCCTCAACTCCATTTCCCCGCCTTTCAGTTTCATGATACTATTCTGCTCAGCTTCTCAGAACCTCAGTTACTGTTTTCTACGGTTTCTGCTCAGGTTTTTATTACTAGTTTCTCATCCACAGATTTCAAATTGGCAAATTCCTCAAAAGCAAAATGCAACCAGATGTTTGGCTCATCTCTCTTTCTAGGTTTTTATTCTCTCCAGAATCTTGGCCTCTCAATTCCTTGCTACCTTGGTGGCCCTCCAATGTGATTGAACAAATTTTTTAACATGCTGTTTTATAGTTGTCTTCATGGGATGGTTAGTCTGAAACAAGCTGGTCTGTTATTGACAGAAGCAGAAATTGATTTATGCTTATAAAAGATCCGTCTTGCTGTTGTATGGAGAGTTAAAAGGGGGAAAGAGTAGAAGTAGAGAGACCAGCTAGGAGGCTTGTTAAGATGATGGATTGGACCAAGAGGAAAATAGAGAAATGGAGAAATGGATATAGGTTGGAAAGTAGGGGTAAGTAGAGGTGGAGGGAAATACAGGACACTAATGTCTTCATCTTGCAAACTAGGCAGTTAAGAGATACTGTCTATGATTGATCAAACAGAAAATATAAATTTATGAATATTATTTAAAACGAAAAAGATAACCATTAGAGAAAATAAAAATAATGTTATAACTTTATTGGAAGGGGTGGATGGGAGGTAGAAGTGGTGGAAGTGAGCTTAATCCTCATCTCTCATAGCATTATTTAATAGATAATGTCAAAAAAGAAATATAGAGGAGGGGATAAAGTTGAGGAATTTTTTAGAAGGTAAAACTTGACGGGCTTGGTGATCGATTTAATATGGGGAATAAGGAAGGGAGAAGGAGGAGACAAAGGAGATTTGCAGGTTTCTAGCCTGAATGATTGTGTGAATGTGGTATCACAACTGAGGTAAAGAATATGGGGTAGTATCTAGCTCAAGAGGGAAGATGATGTGATGCTTAATTTTTTGTGTCAACTTGACTGGGACACAGGGTGCCTAGATATTTGGCTAAACATTATCGAAGGGGTGTTTGTGGATGAGATTAGCATTTGAATTGGTAGACTACGAGTAAAACAGTTTGCCCTCCCCAGTGTGGGTGGGTCTGTTTCAATCTGTTGGAGGCCTTAATATTATAGAACAAAAAGCAGTGTAAGGGAGAATTTGTTTTCACTGCCTGTTTTTGAGTTAGGACATTTTTATTCTCCTGCACTTGGACTAGAACTTACACCCTTGGTTCTCCTTATTCTTGGGCCTTTGGACTTGGACTAGAACTGTACCAACAGCTCTACTGGGTCTCCAGCTTTCAGACAGCAGATCATGAGATTTCTCAGCCTCCATAATCTCCTGAGCCAATTTCTTATAATAAATCTCTCTTTGTCTCTCTCTCTCTCTCTCTCTCTCTCTCTCTCTCTCTCTCTCTCTCTCTCTCTCTCTGGAGAACCCTGGAGAACCTTGACTAATATGGATGGTAAATTCAGTTTTAATTGTATATAAGACACTGTGGTGGAGATATGTACTAGGTACCCACATACAAGTGGGAAAAGATCTGGGATCTAAATATGTATTTGGGAATCTTTGGCATATGGGGGACAGTTGAAATCATGAAAGTGGTTGAACTCTTCTGGCATGTTCATGTGTTGTAATAGAAAGAAAGGCAGAAAGAATAGGAACAGATACTTGCAGGTCGGTTAATTTGATGGCTGGAATGTGGACTTTGTATGTGATGCACATGGGGCACGTGTGTGTGTGGGTGTGTATTTGTTTATAATAAGTCAATCATTCAGTAATGTGCATATAACTATTTCCATAGTGTGGTTCAGTCACCTTTGACTAATTTTTAAAACTGTTCTTAAAAAGTTCTGAGTTGAAAGAATCTGTGCTGGTATTGTTATAGACAAATATCTTTACTTGGCAGACCTCACTGATAACTACAGTCAGGATTCTGGTAGACAGAGTGGGCAGGTGAGATGAACCCTAACCCTTCTCTAAGTGCTAAATAAGGCCTGTGTTTATCTGGCCGTGCCATACATTTTACTTTGTCTTGCATTAATTTGTAACCCTCAGTAACAATTGCCTCCTGTAACACCTTGGTATAAATTGCCTTCATATTCTAATAGAATTTGGGAATGTTGATATGTTCAAACTATGGTACCCTGATGTTTCCATAGTAACTAATGCACACCAAGGGGAGAAAGATGGAGAATAAATGAGAATACCATTTTAGCAAAATAAGTGAGGAGCAGAGCCTTTAGACATGTGATTACCTCTTATTTATGATATAAAGATACTCATCTCTTTAATAATGGGCTTATAAAAGTTGTTATAATGAAACTTGTCAATAGCCATTTATATTTCATTTTTCTATATAATCATCACCATCAAAAACACTTAAATGCTTCTCTGCCCAACAATACTATACAGAGTGAGTTAAATGGACATAGTTGCCATTTTCTTTTGAGCTTGCAATCAGGATGGGACGGATTAGGCCAATGTTCATATTCTTGTCTGCCAGGCAGAACTTTGAACCAGTGGATACTATGAGGAGTGGATATTCAAAGAAGCCAACTGAATTCTGTGGAATTTGTTTGCTTTTGAGAGCAAGACTTTACTAGCACCTCAACACTGCCCTGGTTAAAAATTATGAGTACAGTATACAGTATAGGGTGCTAGGGTGCTGCTGCTCCTTCTTTCCTATTACTCCCCCTGATGATTTTCCCTATTCCTCCTTCTTTTTTCTTTTCTTTTCTTTTCTTTTTTTTTTTTTTTTTGAGACAGAGTCTCGCTCTGTTGTCCGGGCTTGCTCTGTTGTGTCAGCCTAGCTCACAGCAACCTCAAACTCCTGGGCTCAAGCAATCCTCCTGCCTCAGCCTCCCGGATAGCTGGGAGTACAGGCACGTGCCACTATACCTGGCTGATTTTTTCTGTTTTTAGTAGAGATGGGGTCTCGCTCTTGCTGAGGCTGGTCTCGAACTCCTGACCTCAAGGGATCCTCCCGCCTTGGCCTCCCAGAATGCTAGGATTACAAGCATGAGCTACCATTCTCAGCCCCCTGTTCCTTCTTAACATCCTTCTTTCTCCTTCCCCAAATGCATTCTATGCACCATCCCCACCAACTCCAAAACAACCTATTTGTTTCTCCTCTTGGCCAATCCTGAATGTTTGTATGTATGTAGATAGATACATGCTTCCCACATATATCTCAGATAGCTTGATAATTTACTAAAATATGAAAAATTCTTTTTTACTGTTAAGGCAGTTGTTGTGGACTGAGTTGTGTCCCCCCATTCCTCCAATTCACATGTTTAAGCCCTAACCCCCAACGTGACTGTATTTGGAGACAGAGCTTAATAGAGGTAACAAAGGTTAAGTGAGGTCGTGAAGGTAGGGTCCTAATCTGTATTTTTATTTTTTATTTTTTCGAGACAGAGTGTCAGGCTCTATTGCCAGGGCTAGAGTGCCATGGCATTAGCCTAGCTCACAGCAACCTCAAACTCCTGGGCTCAAGTGATCCTCCTGCCTCAGTCTCCCAAGTAGCTGGGGCTACAGGCATGCGCCACCGTGCCTGGCTAATTTTTTCTATATAATTTTAGTTGTCTGGCCAATTTCTTTCTGTTTTTAGTAGAGCCACAGTCTCGCTCTTGCTCAGGCTGGTCTTGAATTCCTCACCTCTAGGGATCCTCCCGCCTCGGGCCTCCCAGAGTGCTAGGATTACAGGCGTGAGCCGCCACGCCCAGCCGGCAGGGTCCTAATCTGATAGGACTATAAGAAGAGGAAGAGACACTAGAGATCTCTTCTCTGAGCGTCACAGTGGAAAGGCCATGTGAAGATGCAGCAAGAAGGTGGCTGTTTGTAAGCCAGGGAGAGAGACCTCACCAGGAACCAAATTGGCTGGCACCTTGATCTGGGATTTTCAGCCTCCAGAACTGTGAGAAAATAAATTTTTGTTGTTTAAGAAACAGTCTATGGTATTTTGATACACCATATCAAAGTACACCAGTATATATGTATACACCAGTGTATATGCACAACCAATTAAGCTATTGTCAGATAGGGGAACAGACTTTGTAAGGATTAAAGAGGTGACTTTTTTATTTTAGAATAACAGATTAAATTTCCACAGATAAATGTAATAATTAGTGGGATATCTATTCAACCCAGAACAGAAACACAGACAGTAGAGGGACAAAAACTATATTGAATAGCTCTGCGTAGGTAGATAGCATGACTGGGATTCAGCTTAGCCTGATACCTTCCCCATTTAGGGCGGCTTAAGAAGCACATGCTTTTTTTTCTTTTTCTTCTTCTTCTTTTTTTTTTTTTTAACATATTCACATCACTTTTGGTCTTCAGTTTAATTTCTTTGCAAATGAATTCAGAGAGTAGGAGCAAGATGTGATGGGAGGTGCCAGTAGGGTGAGGCTCATCAATGGGAATGAAAGTCAATTTCCTGGAGTTGCCTGAGGAAGGTAGATCAAATGATCTACCAGAGATCTAGTAGATAACCTCAAGTTCAAAAGAGCCTTAGAGGTCAGATGAAAAAGGAGTGTATCTTCATATTAGAGGCTCAGTTTGGACAGGGGAAATTTCGATGTATTTTTTTTTTTAAATGTGACATTTGGTATTACAATCACTGGGAAAAGGCAGAATTTTTGAGGAAAAGGAGTTCTTGATAAAGCATTCTTTTACTCCGAGGGACTTGGTCGCTATCATTATTACATCCAAATTAAAACAAGACAGGAAACTATTTATTCCTGAATAGAATGGGCTTCTCTTGTCATCTATAACACAGAGTACTTAGAATCCTAATCAATCAATTACATGTCATACATTAAAATGTAATCAAAATTTTGTCACTGCATTTTTTTCAGACCTCTGATTATCCTTAAAATTCATGCTTTAGTGATGTATGTGGACATTATAGTTTAGGTCAATTTTTCTCTACACATTACATGCAATTTAAAGAAAATCTTATCAACAAGGAACATATCATGGCAGACATTCATTTCTTTTTAGTTTTTTTCTCAGTGTGGAATTTAGAGTCTAACAGATTGCTGGAATATATATTTAATACCTCAGCTTTGAATATAAGAAATATGATAATTTTACATCTAATTGTAGCTCGGTAGAGGTTTGGCTTAAGATTCAAATACTGCAGTTTTATATAATATACCGATATAAAAATTAATGAATATTTTTGTATAGGTAATATGTGCACATGGAGAAAAATTCCAAAGTTATAAAAGGATATACACTCAAAATTAGGTCTCTCTTTCTCCCTTATTTCCAAGTTCTCCAGTTTCTTCCCCTGAAGGCAAACACTACTATTACCAGTGTTTTGTGTTTCCTTCTACAGATATTTCACAGTGCATTGATTCTGGAACAGGACATTTCCTCTTCCCTAGCAAGCTCTCAGTACCTAGCAGCACAAAAATGTTGTTCTTCAGGATGAAAACTAATGTTCTGAGTAGTAGCATGGAACGGTGACCACCTTGCTCCTTCTCAAACCCCTCCTTGGAAACCATATTCCCAGAGCAGGTCACCACACACTTGTGTAAACCACTTCTATCTGGACATAACACTAACACAGAAACATTCATCATGAACGTACAAGAACTCAAACACTTAACAGATCCAGGCATTCAATATTTATTTAGTGTGCATGTGAAAAAGTAGATGATTTGGATAGGTTGTTGAGCAAGGAGGGGGTTGTGTTTTTATGCAAGATGGAATTAGGGAGAAATTGTTCACTCCTTTCCAAGGAGTTGGAGAAGATTTTATCAAAGAGGTGCTGTGTAAATGACAGAAGGGAGAAAACTTGGTTCAAAGATGCAGAAAAGGCATTCCAGCATGAGCTGTGGTCTGGGAGAAATTCCGGGGTTGGGATTTGGGATAAAAGAAACATGGTAATGTTGAGTGTTGATTCATGAAGAGCAGAGGGGTGGAATTAGATCAGCAGGAAGAGGCAGTGAAGTGAGAGTGAGGTAATATGGGATGAAAGGCTCATTTGCATTTGTGGGTAGTGAAGGCCTGTATAAGGATCTGGGGACAGAAGTCAGCCAGTCTCTCTTTATTTATTAATAGTGCGCCTCCTGTATTCCTAGTGCTGCCCTCGGAACTGTCATTCACTCCAGAATTTTTCTCTAACAGAAGCACCAAAGAATGGACTGTGGGATGGTACGTTTCCTATGTTATGTTCTTCTCACAGGTAGACTCTATTCACTAAACAGCCAAAACGCTCCTTAATAACTTGTTATGGATCTGTCATCTGCACATTTATGTAAAACAGCTTTCCTCAATCTCGTCCCTATTGATGTTCTGGGCTGAACAATTCTTTGTTGTGAGAGGCTGTCCTGTGCATTGTAAGATGTTTAGCAGCATCCCTGATGCCAGTAGCACTCCCCCTCAGTTGTGACAACAAAAATCAACAAAAATGTCTCCAGACTTTGACAAATATCCCCCCGGGGGTGGGGGAGGGACAAAATCAAAATCGCTGTCATGGAGAACCACTAATATAAAGCCTCATGAATTTGTGGTTTTTGTTCTGTAAAACCTCTTTTTAAAAATTAACATTTAAGCCCCCTGCAGTGATGCACACCTGTAGTCCCAGCTACTAGGGAGGCTGAGGTGGGAGCATCACTTGAGCCCAGGAGTTCAAGACTGTAGTATGCTATGATCACGCCACTGCACTCTAGCCTGGGCAACAGAGCGAGACCCCCGTCTCTAAAAAACCTAACATTTAAACATGTTTATCAAAATAATGGATTCATGTAGAGAAAAATTAAATAATGCTGGAGGACTTACTCATAATGAAAAGCAACCATTTCCTGCCCAGCCCCTCCCTAACTGTATCTCACACCCTAAGAGCTACCACTGGTTTGGGTTTTTCTAACGGTTCCTGCCATATCCATTCACCTGTTTATCTATTCATTTAAACAAAAGATTTATTGAGCACTGTTTGTTTGCTAGGGCTTCCATAACAAAGTACCACAGAGTGAGTAGCTTAAATACCAAACATTTACTTTCTCTCAGTTCTGGAAGCTGGAGGTTCAAGATCAAGGTGCTGGCAGGGTTGGTGTCCTCTGAGAGCCATCAGGGAAGGACCTATTCCAGGCCTCTCTCCTTGGTTTGCAGATGGCTGCTTTCTTGCTGCCTCTTCACATGGTTGTCCCTCTGCGAACATGTGTCCCTGATGTCTCTTCCTCTTCTACTAAGGACACCAGTCATATTGGAATAGAGCCCCACCCCAATGGCCTCATTTTAATTTGATCACCTCAGTAAAGACCTTATCTCCAAATACAGTTACATTCTTAGGCACTGGGGGTTGGGATTTCAACATATGAATTTTGGGGGGACACAATTCAACCCATAACAAGTACCTCCTGTGTGCCAGTCACTGTTCTAAGCACTGGGGATAGAGCAGTGAACAAAACAGACAAAAATCCCTGTTCTTGTAGTTTACTTTCTAGTGGGAGAGAGCAGCAATAAACAAAACTAAACATAATAGCAATAAACAAAACATAACTAAAATATGTATTAATAGTATGTTAAAAGACAATAAATGCTATGGAGAAAAATTAAGCAGGGAAAGGAGAAAGAGATTTTGAGGGGTGGTGGTGCTAGGTCATTATGTTAAGTGGAATAAACCAGGCACAGAAAGACAGACATATGCACGTTTTCACTCATGTGTGGAAGCTAAGACAGTTGATGTTGTGGAGGTAGAGAGTAGAATGGTGGTTACTAGAGGCTGGGGGTGGGGATGAAGAAAGGTTGGTTAATGAGTACAAACATAGAGTTAGAAAGAAGGAATAAGTTCTAGTGTTTGATAGCACCATAGGGTGACTATAGTTAGCAACAATTTATTGTATATTTCAAAATAGCTAGAAGAGAAGACTTGGGGTATTCCTGACACAAAGGAGTGATAAACGTGAAAGGTGATGGATATCCTAAATACCTTGATTTGATCATTACACATTGTATGCATGTATCAAAATATCACACGTATTCCATAAATATGTAAAATATGTACAACTTTATGTATCAATACAACATTTTTTTAAAAGTAAAAAAATGTTTGTGGTCATTGATATGGTAATGAACTGGATTTGACCATTGCACATCATTTACATGTATTGAAATATCACTTTATATCCCATAAATATGTACAATTATTACATTTCAACCGAAGATAACAGAGGAAAAAAGCAATTGCAAATAGAATAGCCAGGGAAGACCTCTCTGAGAAGTGCACATTTGAGTAAGAACTTGAAGGAGGTGATGGAGCAAACTATGCAAATACCTGGGAAATATAATTCTAGACAGAAAGAATAGCTGGTGCCAACGTCCTGAGGTGGGAACATGGCCAGTTTGTTCAAGGACAGCAAGGAGGCCACCGGGACTGGTGCGGAATGAGCAAGGCAGAGCAGCAGGAGATGCAGGGGTTGAGGGATGGTGAGGCAGATGATGGTGGAAGGCCTAGTAAGCAACTGCAACGACTTTGGCTTTTGTTCTGAGTGAGATGTGAAGCCATTGCACAAGCCATGAGTGACAGGATCAGAGTTAAGTTTCAAAAGAATCTCTCTAGTTGATGTGTTAATAACAGACTGAAAGGAGACAAAGGTAGAAGCAGGGAGACCAGTAAGGCAGATGTTGCAACAATCCATTTTCTCTAAATCCTTCCTTAGTTTACCAGCTCTAGACATCGTCATCTATTGACTTCCTGCTCTGACAGATGGGGATTAACTCACTTCCACTGTAGCACTGCCCCTCTCTTCCTCCTAATACGTCACTATTTTTAGTTCCTCTGTGTAGCTCCCTTTCCCACAGACAACCATTCCAATGTGTGTCATTTGTTTGTATGTGTTTTTGATTATCTTTGAGCTTTTATATAAGGCGTATGAACCTTTATTTCTTGTTCATCTGTACATAGTATCTCTAGATTGTACACTTTCTAAAATTAAGTTATCTGTGCCTGTACACATCCCCTAATTCTGTCTACTTTCCAACTTCTGCAAGCTATGCTTTCGCATTAAATTTGTTAACATTTACTTTATACTTTGTAATCATAACTAAGTTTCCTGTCATTTGTCTCTAGGTTATCTTCCAAAAATTGAAAACCAATAGTGTTTACATTATTATAATTATATAAATATTTTTCAGTGTAAAACTAATGGATGTGCTTTGATTGCATTTTCTTTTTTATGGTTCCAATGTCCCAACCTCCATTAATTTGTTCTATATCATTCCATGTTCTAGCTGCCTTCAGTGTTGAAAAATGGCATTTTTGGACAGTTTTGTAAATTCTTTGAATTTATTTTTATTTTTTTATTTTTTTTATTTCAGCATATTATGGGGGTACAGATGTTTAGGTTACATATGTTGTTCTTGCCCCCCCTCCTCCCCTAAGTCCAAGTTTCAAATATATCCATTCTTCAGGTGGTGCGCATTGCACTCTTTGTGTATGCATATACCTGTCCCCTCTCCCTCCTCCCCCTTCCCCACCCACCCAACATCCAATAGATGTTATTCTTATATGTACACTTATGTGTTGATCAGTTAATACCAATTTGATGGTGAGTACATGTGGTGCTTGTCTTTCCATTCTTGGGATACCTCACTTAGTAGAATGGATTCCAGCTCTATCCAGGAGAATACAATAGGTGCTATATCACCATTGTTTCTTAAAGCTGAATAGTACTCCATGATATACATATACCACATTTTATTAATCCACTC